>JAVYIG010017034.1:0-28163 GCA_035222895.1 Strongylocentrotus droebachiensis
AAAATGTCAAATTATGAAATTTCGAGACCAAAAAAAAAAAAAAAAATGTGTCCGCTTACCCCAGTCAACATCGGCATTGGCTGAAATACGACGTAAAATGCGTTAATTCGTTTTTCAACGGTTTTTTCAAATTTTTCAAAATATCTAATATTTGTGGTGGAACACAAGTATTAGAAATCGTTATATTTCAGCCGTCTCTGAACCGATTTTGATCAAACAAAGATGATTTTGTCATTGAAATATTATGTTCTTTCAAATTTGACACTCAGTTTTTCATTATCTCACACAAAAAATATTTTGTGTAGCGCCCTCTGCAACAGAACTCAACTATCCCTTTAAAGGTCAGTATGACTTTTCTTCTTCCACTCTCTTATTCATCTGCTATTCAGTGGACCTTTTAATTTCCACAGAATATAGATCAATTTTCATTTGCAATTGTTCTACTTTTGTTTGTAAAAGGTATCAATTTTTAATTTTTGTATTGATTTTTGTTCTCATTGGAAATGTCGATAGTATTTATTGTTATGATATTTGTTTTAAGTTGGAAATGAAAATAAATGAAAAATGTGATTAAACTGATATTTCTATCTCATTTTATATTGGTCTTCTTCTCCCACTCTATCTTCGCACTTGTCTGTCTTTAAATGGGTGTGGGGTTGTGCTTGTGCGCTCGTGTGTGTTTGCCCCCCCCCCCCCCCAGGCTCCCCCTCTCTCTCTCTCTCTCTCTCTCTTTCCATGCTCTCCCAGTCTGTCCGTTGATATTTCTATATCACTCTCTTACTCTTTCTCTCCTCTCTCTGTGTATGTCTGCCTCTCTCTGTCTCTCTATGTCTCTCTTTGTCTCTCTGCCTCTCTGTGTATCACTCTTGTTCTCGTCCCCCTCTCTCTGACACTCTTGCCCCACTCCCCCACCCAACCCCTCCCTCTCTCCCTCCCTCTCTCTCTCTCTCTTTCTCTCTCTCTCTCTCTCTTTGTCAATGTTTTATTTAGTCATTCGTTAATATCAGGAATATTCTGCACATATTCATTTCCTAACGATGTTTTTTTAATATAATTTAAATCTTATGTAATCTTATGTTTTCATGTAAATTGGTAGTAACAATCCAGATTACAATAACAGTGATGAGGTTACACAATATATTTACTACTTAACTAATACATTCAGTAATCCTGGACGGAACTGTATCATAAGCTCCCCTCAGTACGCCGTACGTACGACCCACTTCAGTTTGTGTTTTCATTTTTCACAGTAAAATCCGAAAATTCTAGGTGGGCCATGCGTTTCGCTCCGTGCGAGAATTGCACAGTCACGTAATAATTGGTAATTCCACCATTTTCCGATGTAAACGGACCGTAATGCATTGAACAGGTGAGCTTCTGAGAATATGTCTATCAATATACTGTATATATCCAGCTTAACATGGTCTTCAGACATCGAATGCCCACTCGAAATGGTTAATTGTTGGTTCGTTCGTTTCTTGGTCGTGCTCTCTTCACTTCGTTTCACCATGAACTTGTCAACAAAATCTGTACGATCGTATGCGCTAGAAAGCTGAAGCTCACCGGTATGACGTAATATGACGCGTTAAACCATGGGTTAAAATTTAAAACTCCTTTATGAATTCGGGCCAAAATCATAAAACCAAACTGTAGGACTGATTAATATTCTTGGGGTTTGGGGAGGCGATTGGTAGATGTTGTGATTTCCCAACAGAGACTCCTGAAAACTGCTTTTAGGCGCTAGATAAATCCATGATTGTGATCCTCAGACACTGTCCTCCTTCGATGGTTTTGCCCACTCTTGTTCTTCCCCGGAGCCAAAGATAACGAACACCAAGGCTGCCAGCAAGGCCAACCCACTAGAAATGAAGAATACATTCTGCCAGCCATGAAGATCAGCCTGAAAATATATATTGAAAGATGATTTCATGAAAAGGATACGACAATGAGTATGACAAAACTATGCGCATACAGCACAAATGTTTGCTTAGACAGAAAAAGTCAATGTTTAAGAAAAAAGTTCCAAAAGAGTTTTTAAGCTAACTACGTAAGATGGCTGAAATCTTTACAAATGTATACCGTTTTGTAATCATAGCTATGATATTAAAGAAATACTCTCTGCAATCATGATAGCATGTTACAAAATTATTAAAAAAAGTTTTTAAGCAATATTGCAACCATTCTGATCTTTGCAATAATGCAATTGACTTAGTCAAATTAATATTAGATATTACCTTTTAGAATATTCAGGCTAAGGCCCTAATCATTGTGATCAAAAGTAGAAGTGATTCACTCATGTGCGTTATTCGTTGGTCCAACGGCACAGGCTCGGGCGATAAATTGCTCCGCGGTCTACTTCATACACAAAAAAATTCTTCGGTTACCTCTGGACCCAAAAAACTATACCTAACATTAAATGGTAACCTGAAAGCTGATCGCAAACAGAACCTTACCCTTATTAATCGACGAAATAAAGCATGTAGTAATTATTGTCGCCGAGAAAATTGCATTAGGTCGGATCAACTTAGAAAGAATTTTTCACCTGATTTGTCGTGAAAACGCCTATTATATAAGGGGCCAACGCGCCAGATAGAGCCGATCCGGTGTTGACGAAGCCAATGATGCTACCCGCAAGTCTGGGTGCAATGTCCATGAGGTTTACGAAGTAACCACTGGTAGACATGCCATTGAATCCTGTTGCGCTGATCATGAGTACGACGGAGAGGGCGCTGTTGCATCCTGCGTATGCCAAGAGCAGGAATGATAGAGCAGAAAGTCCAAGACCTGAAACGGAACATCAAGATGGGTTATTAAAGATCCATAGAATTGTCTTATTTCGGAAACTCTTTTATTTCATATACTAAACATACGTTTTTCGTCTTCGTCTTCTTCTTCTTCATCTAACAGCTCCAATGTGGGCTTACTGAATGCAATGTTTTGTTACTGCAGGCATACCCCGACACTGTCCAGAGAGACAATGTATATCACATCCGTACGTCGGACGAAACTTTTAAAAACAGAGGTCCTGTTTTTTATGATAAGGCTATCAAGGTTGCATTAAACATTAAATCCTCGATTTATTCTGCCCTTCGCTACATTCATATCTTCAGAAGATTAATTTGTTTCGTTGGAATGTCTTTGAGTACACGTATAATAAGGATTTCCGGCGTATTTTTGTTCATTTGATGAAGAGAAGAAAAAAAATTATGATCCTTCAAAAGTGCAATGTTAAACAAGCTAGATTTGGAAGTGTGTTATATGTACATCATGACCAGGGAACCGATGTATGTGTATTAGAATTCACACGTGCGATAGGTTATGAAACCAACAGTCATGTGAAAGTGCTTGGATTGTCAGGTTCTCCGTCACTTTGCATCAGGGATAACCTTCAACATCGATTTGGGGGTTCCTTGCATCGAAATATAATGACATGTATCTTTTGATATTGGTGGACCATTTCCAGAACGTGTTGAGTGTTTTTCATTCCTGCTGTCTTTTTCGTAACTACAGATAATATGTGCTATAATTTTGACACGATTCCTATATCAATCAGCTGATTTAGCTCACTTATGTTTGTGTGTTATATATAGACACAAGTGCAGTATCCTTAATTATTGATGATACATAATTCTATATGTGTACAGGAAGTGATATTCTTTGATAATGCAATAGTTGTCGAAGAAATTAGATAATGCACTTGAAATGAAAACATGGCCCAATGCATGATGTGATAAGAAATACATGTTGAATATACCTTCACAATAAAAGATGTAAGTTAAGGATTATCTTGGAATTATCAAATCTGGATAATGACATGCATATCATGAATAGATGAGGGACTAGTAACCACAATTACAGAAATATTTATTATAGATGTATTTTAAATAATTTCTAGGCAATATGTACGATCATTTTAGATCAATGTAAGTAGTAGACGTAAAATGTCACTCCAGCCAGGTCTATTAACAGAATACTTGTATGATTTAGGTCGCCAGTAATCGGGTCCAATTAAAATCTACTTTTACAATGTGAAGGCGAGTATACCATTGTGCCAGTGTGGATAGAGAACTACATTATACAAGTAAAACGAAATGTAGGATAATAAGTAATTTCTGCTAGCTAAAGTGCAATCATGCATGCAATAAAACTTGCTTTCTGTTTCGTATTAGTGCCGTTAGTAAATTGAAGAAAATCCCCACGTACCTACAACATTTGCAGTGTTGATCCGATACAACCTTGTATATAATTTATCTCTACCGCGATTCATTCATACCGAAGAATTTAATGTTCTACTGCCATCCACGATGACTCTACTTTATTGAAACCAAGGATTCTCTGAACTCCCGTTTTCCTATTTTTTCTTTTCTTTTCTTAGAGATCAGTGGGGAAACCTCGATGTGAGAGGAGGTACTCGTATACACATAATTATTACGTAAGAAGTACATTCTGAGGGCAGGGCGTCGCTAGAGGGAGTGGGATGGGTGTCTTCATGTTTAATGTGTTTCGTAAAAATAAATAAAAAAAATAATCTTAGAGCTATTCGGTTTGGATTTCGTTCGGTTATTACTTACCTCATACTGCCATAATCATTATAGTGATTTATTTTCTCTCCATGGATTCAATTCAAAACGGATTTATTTATTTAATTGAACGCATAAACATTGGCTTAAATGCCCGCTGGTATGTATACCCACAAAAAAAAATGGTTTAATGAAGCCAAATCCACGTGCTGTGTCTTTCTATTTTTTTCTAGTTGGTCTTTATTGTGCCCTTTTTGTGCTCATAGGCTTACATTATTTGTTGTGCAATATCCCAATTTGAATTTTTTAACATCGTTATAATGAACACAACTAAAAGAGAAATAAATTTTTGTCCTTAATCTTTCGAATCGGCACTTTTTCTTTTCTATTTACCATGCTAAGTACCTATCTTTAGAGCAATACGACAGAAGTGCCCTTTTTGGAGGCGCATACGCAAGAACAATGAGCGGGGGCGAACCCCGTTAAGAGATTTACCTTGGAAACAGCCCCACGAGTTCACAACGTTGGTGGGTCCTTCACATGAAAGGGGCATACGCTGACAGCAAATAATTCACAGATTAAATTGTGTCGATAAAATGGTTCATTCACTTGACTCTTAATCCAAGGGTTGAGGGTTCAAATCCCTACCTTGCACTAATGTCCTTTTTGCAAGACATGAATCCACATTTGCCACTTTCCACTCAGGTGTAAATGAGGACCCGGAAGTTGCTGGGGGTACCGTGATAACTGTTATTTTTCTTCTTCCTTTTCTTCTTAATATTATTATCATTGACTTTATTGTTATTATTGTGACAAGGGCGAAGTTATTGTGGACGACAAGACTAGGAGAGGAGACGAGTGTAAAGATGGAGACTTGAATAAAAGTTAAATCTTAACTGCTAAAAATGGCATTCTGCAAATTTACCTTCCAAATCTTTGACCTGAGAATACAAGCCCTTGCTTTGCCTTAACGGTTTAAGTATGGTAGCACTATAGCTCTTAAAAAATAATACACGAAGATAAAACTTTAGCATTGTCTACGCACCGCGATTACGAGCTGGTGAAAAATAGGACAAGAGATAATGCAAATAATATTTACATTGCCAAATTTGATTTTACGAGCAAATTTACATTTCGTACCTTCGACTCATAAGTACATGTTTGCCCAAAACGTCGTCATGGATCTTACAAAAAGGTCACGACAGCTATTAAAGTTTACTGCGTTCAAACGCTGGTAGATAAATTTCACATTTCATTTAGCGCGTTCAACTGTTCACGAGATGGACGGATTTATCTGTAAAATCGACACTTCTCAACGAAGCCTTCAGGATATGGCAAGGGAGAGGATATTCTGGATACCGTACAAGGATACTTAGAATTCGGTAAGAAATAACTGGAAATTGAAGACATTAAAACTGTTCACTTCTTGGTTAAAATAAGGATGTTTAGATCCTTACAAGTTTGGAACAGGCCTAAGTAATTGTACAGCCAAGGAATGATGTAATTGTTATTCATTTAAATTGAACAAAGTTGTCGCGCTGGTATCTATCCCCAAAACATAGGAGACCATGTTCTACATCTAGAGAATTTTCATTTTCATTGTTGTAACTATTATGTCATTATGACATATCTAACTAAGTTGCTTAAACTTTTATTAAACCCCAAATCATTGGATTTATACCACCCAACAACAACAACAAAAGTATTACAAAAATGGAAGAGGCGGCATTTAGAAAAGTGTTTCTTCTTTATTTCACTTCATAATGTACTGACCTAATTTTTAACCTGTTGATGATAATTGTTATGCTATATTTCTTTCTTTTGAAGAAAAAAATGTACAGTAAATACAAAGTAACTAAATCAAGATAATTAAATAAAATCATTACATTAAGTCTGAGATTCTTAGAGCATGTTCCCTTTTTCCAATCCATGCCAATTGAATAGGTGAAAATTGACAGAAGATTGTGAAAATGGGTTCGCCTGATCCAATCGAAGAAGACTGCAACCACCGGCCCGACCACGGCCCTAATAACGAGACCACCTCGGCAAGGAACGCCCACGACAATGGCTGCGATGACGATTGGCATACCATAGAACTTGGAGAGAAGAAACCATTGTTGGGCGATAAGGAAGGCCAAGGAAGAAAGGAAGGTAAACTTTCAAAGTCATGATGTGATTATTCATTAAAGATGTAAAGGACACCATTGGAAGAACAATTCTATTTTGGATTTTAAAAAGGCCCCACAGCTCTAATGGGCTATCCGCCGTAGTTGTGTATCTCAAATAAAGCTATGTATCATTCATTTATATTGCTGATCAAAGGGAGTATACAACAAATTTAAAAAAAACATGGAACAAACGGAACAAACGTGGTGGTTGTTTTTCCCTTTGCCTCATTTCCCGTTGTTTGACAAATCTTGGGGATTGCTCCCACCCCCCCCCCCCTCAATCCTCCTGTAACCTCCTCGAAAGAAGGGCACATTTGCCCCTATAAAGTCTGATTTGCATGTACGTTATTGTGGTTACATGGTAAGCTCTTGATAATAGCCTTTATTCAAATATCGACAATTAATATTTTCAAAAACTATCGTGGGAATTTACCTGATATCAAACAGATTTGCGAAAGAACCTAACGTTCGATTGCCAATGTAGTTCGACGGGCCGTGCTTGGTTTTCAATTATCAAAGACCATATCTGAACTGAAAGATGAAATGGATGTATTATATATCAACGGGAAGCTTATAAACCATAGATTACAATTATATCAATAATTATATACCATTTTAGTGTCTGTCAGAGGAGTATCAGCTCTCTGAAAACTCAAAATCTAAAGCTTTGAAAATCGGAAGTTGTCGACCTAAAAACCTGTTATCGACTTGACGCAATGTTCCCGGAACCACCGGTAGGTGGCGCACCACACGACTAATGCTTTAACGGAATACTCTCAATTACTTTCGTAGTAAAATACCTGGTAATGACCTAAAATGCCCCAGATATGTATGTTGTAGCCAACATTTTGACATTGTATCGCATGGAACGCCTTAGAATGGTTTGAAGGAGGGTTAAAACGCTGAAAAACATACGAAACAGTATATATCTGAGCCAAAAAGTGAATTTTATTATTTTATTTAAATGAGCTGTGACGTCACACAGAACGTCATCTTCGGCATCATAGGTCTTGGAAGCAACGTCTTCGGAAGCATTCGGATGCTCGGAAATGTCACCCAAACAAAATTGGGCTTAATTGCAGAATACCCTACCATATTGTTAGTCTTCATATATTAGCCGTAGATATAGATTGTGATTTTATTATTTGCGATAACGGTGATACAGGTATTGAAGATTGTATAATGCAAGTGTTTGAATTCATTTGGTGGATGAAAAGTTGAATTCTACGCCGTTTTGTGCGCCATTGCAGCGCTGAGTTTGATGTGTTTGTCGCTAATTTGTGACAAATCTAGATGGCTTTCCTGATGGTATTTCATGCAAAATGTCTGTTAAATTGATAAGCACTGATTCTTGTCCTTACCTTTGTCTTGTTTATTGTCTGTTATAGTCATTTAATAGATGAATTACTTGAATTCTAAGCCCATTTCAGTAACACAAAATGTCCAGCCCGCTCATGGTCCCACACACGTATGTGTTTGTACCTTGTGCCCTCTTTTACACTGCTAGTCTGCTTTCAAAGACCCTATTAGATATTTCAATCAACAAGTAATGTCTCGTTCTAAAAATACAAAAGAAAAATAATAGTTTTGTGCTTTTTTAATCAACAAGTGCAGACACTATCCCAACATTCACTTCCAACATCAAAATCAGTAGGTGAGAGGATGTATTCCCCGTATGGGTAATGCATCCTCTCACCACCAGAATCCTTCATCAACAACAGTCATCCTCCAAGCACAGGAACATTACACAAAATTATGTGCAACATCAAAACAGTTCAAGACATGTACCAGTAGGCCTACATTAAAATCCCTTCAGCATGCCTTCAACAAACACCACATTATCGCACATCAAATAAGCACAATTCCAACACGTAAAAAAAACCCCGAAGCGCCCTACGAAGTTATTTAGAATTTTCATTATTGTTGGGATATCCATGCATAATAGGATTTGCACATGTCTATACCCATCATGCTTCCACCCCCCCCCCCCCGGATGCACCACAACATGTATAAATCTACAGGTAGCCCCTTTCATCTGGCCAGACGCAACACATGGCATCTATCTCTAGTTCCGAAAAACTCTGGATGACATAATCGTATATTATGTGGAGTACGCATATTCACGATGACTTTGCATTAATTAAGCACGGCTCATCGCCTCAGCTATATATAGGTTAACCGATCGGGTCCACGTGTTATGTCGTCACTGTATCTTCGGCAAATTTGACCCCTGTTGACCCGAAATTTGGAGGGGTGAGGAAAATGAGGTTTTAATTTGCTTTTGTGCAATACTGAAAGATTAAATACTTTGTATTCCTTCATCTTTGTGTTCGGCATTTTTCTGTTCTCCATTTATTATCAAGTTGTATTTTCATTGGATAGGGTCTTTAATAAATTTCACATTGTGCTTTGAAGTAAATTGCAACGTAACAAAACAACCAAAAAAGTGATAAATAGAGAGAGAGAGAGAGAGAGAGAGAGGGGGAGAGAGAGAAAGAGAGAGAGAACCTGTCATTCGATTTTCACAAAACTAGTTTTGTCCGCATTGAAGCTGTAACATTTTTGTACTACCTCCAAAGGTTAGTGTTCTTTATGTATACATGTATTATTATATAAACATTTTGTGTTGAACTTATGCAAATATTTCTTTAAAAGGAGGACAACAATGGGGAACTTTGATATGAACTATGCAACCATTATTCTCTTATTTACTGTATATAAATATAAATGCATACATATATATAAGGAGTAAAATATTTGATTTTAATTAATTCTCTTTATGCGTTCACAGGGTAAACTGGTATTTTATGCCAACTGTGAATTATTGTTAGGGCATAACAAAATGATTGAGTTTAATAGATATATATTAAGTGTCCATGTGCACGCACTGGTGAAACTTTGTGAAATTGGGGCAAGGGGTGGATCATGCATATATCTCTCCTCCCTCTTTCCCCCATTTTCATATTTCCCTTCCTCCGCCATGATTGGTGCCCTTCGTTGCAGGAATCCCCCTTTACAAACAGACAAAGGTCATGGCAATAGGGATATTTTGTTCGTGTATAATTAATTGTAATTCACGAAACGTGTCCAAAAGGAAAGTAAAATCATTCACAACTTTTATCTAGGCGCACATTAAAAATGAAAATGTATTAACTTATCTTATAAAACTGAGCTGTTCGATAAAGGTCTATGTGTGAAAATGTCGTGGTATAGTGGTTTCATTCACTTGATTCTTAATTTAAGAGTTGAGGGTTCGAATCCCAGCCCGGCAACAACGTCATTAACCAAGACATTAATCTGCATTTGTCACTCTTCACCCAGGTGTTAATGGGTGCCTAGCAATTGATGGGGTAATGATAAGTGCGGGGCCCTTGGGAAGAACAGCATTGACGCAGATATTCTGTATACTTTGTCTACTTTATCCAGGCAGATGCTACGTACCGAAACGTTATGAACTTCTCTTCCTGGCTTGGTTGGGCACGGCTATGATGTTTGTGATGCGTATCAACGTCAGCGTCACGATGGCAGTGATGACGAACGCCACATTCACCACGCAGGCAGAGGACCCGAATCGGACAGCGAAAACGTGCCGGTCACCAAACAGTACAAGTGAAGACGAAGATGGACAGGCATGTTCACATAGCGTTGATATGTATCTTTGATAATTAATCATAACATCTGCAGGAGAAGAGTCATTTCTAAAAGCTTTCAAATAATGCAGTTCTTAGATTTTCCCTTTATATTGTGCAAAAATAGTGTGACACAAAAGGATTAAAATCCATTAGGACCAGTTATATTCTTTTTATGTAAATAATTGGTGTATAAAAAGTGACTAGCAGCACAGAATGAGACGGGCATTAACAAAGAAATAACCTCTTTACAAAGTCATTTTAACGTACGGTTGCATATAAACAGATGGTCAATAATATACATGATATGCGAGAAATAATAAATGGTTAAAGGTCATAAATCTTTTTAACAGGGTTAGGGTATATCTAAATTATGGCTCGTTAATCTAAGAAGGAAGGCATCTTTGTCGGTCATGTTGTCTTTACTTTCTTAGTTTCTATTGCTCCTACACATTTTACGTACGCATTCTATCTTTAATTTCTTGTAGAGCCGAAGTCACACTAGCTAGCATGGCGACCGGGCTACATCCAGCTGTTTGTCAATGGTCGTAGAAATGTTTTGAGCAGTCTTCTAGAGGTTGCCATTGGTTGGCAATTGGTCGCTCGAGGGGTTTGGTCACCTGGAGGTTTCCGATATTGCATCGAAAATATTTTGAAGACCAAACTGGTCGGCATAATTTTTCCTTCTTCTGATCTTTGTCTTCAGTGGTTGCTGACCGTTACCACAGATTTCGTTTTTGTCGATGACCTTCAGCAGCCAACCGTAGTTCCAGTGGCGGGTCTAAAGGGGAAATTAAAGGGAGGTCAGCCCCCACCCCTTCCCCAAAGAAAAAAATCAAGGCCCGTTTTCTTAATTCTTAAATGAATTCAATCGAGGCGCCCGTAGAAAATGAATAAAAGAATCCCAACCCTGAGTAGTTCTATTTTCAAGTTCAGCTTGGCGAAACTTTAAAGGTGAAATTCAAAGAAAATCACAAATATGTCAACTAATGTATCACTAGAAACTGGTAAGCTAACAGATGGCCATCGTACAAGTTTTAGGTCAACTACATATCGGGTGATTTATAAAAATAAAAATACAACTACCTCCATAGCAGCTGGGATATACGAGAGATTCGCCGGAAAAATAACGATGTTTTAATGACGTCACTATATGGACCAATACTGCCCAAGCAGACGACTTCCCATAAAGAATGAACATAATTACTAAGCTATTATTTGTCAAATTATATTGAGTTTAGTGTATATAAATGTAATGGCGTGTCAAACCATTCAAAAGGGGATATGACCCGATTCTGATAACTAAAATCTTTTGCTTGTAAATACACAGGATAGGGGTTAATTAACAATCAAAGAAACCAGACTTTCAAATTGAAAAAACCCCGGAATGATATTGAGGACAGCATTTGTTCCCTCTTGAACCGCTGAACATACCGCGGTGTGTGCAGCTGAATATACAATGGCGTCTTATTTTGTTTACAAGCGACAGATCCCTTTATTTTTGTATCGCTGCATTTGTCAAAAATAAAACCATACGCGGGGTTTAGAGTGAGGCAATAGATTATACATTTAACCTGACGGTAGTGAAGAAAGAGGAAGAACTAAAAAGAAGATGAAAAACAGGCACTGAAAATGCGTGAGATGTCATGGGACATCGTCTGCTTAATATGCAAATTATGTCCATACTGTGATCTCACACATTTCAGCAGCGTTCGGAGAGCTCTTCAGGTGCTACGCCGGGGCTGTATTTAAGCGTTTTGTAATTTATAATAATTATTACTTCGAATGTTTCCAAGCATTGAATTTTGATAACCTTGTCGAATCAAAGTTTTCAACTTTGCAATAATGAAAATAAAGTTAGCTTTTAAAATCAATTAATATCTACTTTAACTATATTTTTAATATTGGTTTTGACTTTTATTAGGATGGAGGCGAGTTCTTATGGTCTAGTCACGAGCAGGAGCTCATACTTGCTGGTTTCTTTTATGGCTACGCGGTCGCCCAGATACCTGGCGGATGGCTGACAGATAAGATCGGAGGCACTCGGGTCTTCGGAATATCGATGTTCCTTTCGGCCGCCGTCAGTTTACTGAGCCCGATTGCCGCGGAACTGGGTCACCCGTACTTTTTTGCCGTCAGGATCTTGTGTGGTATCGGAGAGGTAATTATTTATTTAGAGCTCATTCAATATGAAGGTGGAAGTCCGGCATAGGTAATCAATAATTTGTGTCCTTTCTCATGCTTTTCAAAAAAATGTTTGTAGTCTAGCAGGTTGAAGAATATCCCAGTAGCACTGTTACAGGAAGAAAGATTGTTCTGAAATTCCCTCGCATTCCGAATAACAGAAATACCTTAACATTTGGACCAAATATTATGCAACATAATAGTCTGTGTGCATTACTTTTATCCCAGTAGCACTGTTACAGGAAGAAAGATTGTTCTGAAATTCCCTCGCATTCCGAATAACAGAAATACCTTAACATTTGGACCAAATATTATGCAACATATGTATAGTCTGTGTGCATTACTTTTGCTTATCTGTGATTAAGATTTAGGCAATATGTTTTCAATCTGAATGATATAAAGATAAAAATACACAATTTCTCTAATTCAGTAAACAATCAACCATCCGTAATAACTTCTGGACAGCTCATTTTCACAAATTAATAGTTGTATCATTTCTTTAGGTTATTTTGCTTACGTCAACACTAACACATTTTTTTTTAAATAAAATTTTCACAATTGAACGAAGCAAGAGGGCACAACAGCAGTTAATGAGACTGGAAATGTATTTCGTCATAGAAATGTGCTAGGTGAAATCGAAGTACTACAAAAAAGTTGCCTCAATGCCCGAAAATTAGGTGGTGGGTAGGATAGTGGATGTTGGAATAACGTGATCGAAATATATTTTTGAAAAATCAACTTAAGGGCTATGTCTATATATATTCTATATAAATTATTTGAATGATGACGTCATGTCTCATTGTTATGTTCGTACGTTTCAATAGCTAAATTAAGGGCAATGCTGTTAAAATTACCGTAGGCCTAAACATTTTTTTTGTACAAGTCTTTGCTTTACGTTGCTTTTTTATAATTTTCGGGGGATTGTAGCCCCCCCCCCCCCTCGTACAAAAAAAACTTATATGTCCCTGTCGGACCTGCTTTGTTCTCTTGATTGAACCTTCAGGCGGGTACCTTTCCAGCTATAGGTTCCATGGTGGCACGCTGGTTCCCTCCACAAGACTTCTCTGCAGCCTTCTCAATAGCACTATCTAGTGAGTATGTAGCCTACGCTTAATCTTTCTTACAACTTTTACTCAAACAAAATTGAATAAATTCCAAGGGCTGAGGGACGCGCCCCCATAGTTTTGAAGGACGAACACTGTACCGAATCCCCCCCCCCCCACACGCACAAACGCGCACACCCCACACAAACGTGCACACCCCCACACACGCGTTCACATTTACACCCATAGACACAAATAGGTCACTCACAATTGTTCGTCTTTTATTATGGTCTAAAAATATTCAAAACGGTATTTTAATGTCCTATCAAAGTTCGAAACTCAAATGAATTTTAATTTTTGTTATTTTGTGTGTTTGCCTGTCAGAGGAATCTGGAGTACATGTTTGTGCCCCTTTTGCTTTTTAATAGTGATTTTTACCCACTCATATGAACTACTGAAGCTTTACATCTTGCACTGATCAGATATACATTTTTACTTTGATGAATGTATTTTAAACTATCGTATTCTTCCGAAAGTATTGTAACATCTAAACTTAGCTATAAAGATAATGAATCTCAGTCTGATGGGGAATTTTCATTTCTTTACATAAAATTATTATGTACACATTAATATGTTATATTAAAGATAAACTTAGGTAGCCCCGACACCATTTGTGTAGTCCCATATACATCTTTCTGTGTACAGTGCTTGTAACTTTACCAAGACTGGGCCAAATTTATTATGATTTTGATGACTCCAGAACCTTGCAGTGCACACCAATACTTACATGCTACATGATCAACTTTTTCTGATCCATTCCACACCTTTTCTTTCACAATGCAGTCGCATTACCAGAACTCACCTTTATCTGTAACAAATTAATGAAGTAGAAAACAAATATGTTATTTCAGTTAATGAAGAGGGGGAGGAAGAGGAGGAAGAGGGGCGGATTTCACACGACATTTTGTACACAAAAAGATGGAGAGTTACTTTTCTTTCAAGGAAAAATTGTTTATTAAAACAGGTGGAAATAGGCTATACCTCAAGAATAAAAAAAAGTCCCTTTTTCTTTACTTAGGTGGCAAGTTTGGTACATTCATCGGGACTGTCTTGTCGGGCATCATATCCGGTTCAGACTTGCTTGGTGGATGGCCTATGACTTATTATGCTTTTGGTAAGGACATATTTTCTGATCAATATAAACACACCCCAAAATAAAGGTTCTAATTTGCTCGTCAGAGCAGTCTGAAATAAAGAGGAACTGTAAAATATTGCTGGCCGATACTTTTTTTTGTGGGCTTTCATGCTTGTTTAAAAATGTTGGGCAACAAAGAAACAAAAAATCCCGACAATTTGTTTGAGCTTATCAGCAGATTTGGCGTAATATTGTCCCTATTTTTACAAAATACTCAATTTGCCCAAAGTCATGAGTTTTTTTCCTCACATAAACAGATGTCAACGATCCAATAAAGAAGAAAAAGTGGAGATGTTTATTTTATTCATTGTTTCCTATATTGTCTCCTTTTATCTCGATACTTTCATTTTGTTTGTTTACCGCCACTGCTTCCTCAAGGTGGATTCTCTTTGGTTTTGGTCGTGGTCTGGATGGCTCGTATCTATGAGACACCGGGCCGTCATCCCAGGATATCATCTAAAGAGAAGCAATATCTATCAACGGCCGTTATCACAGAGAAGGTAAACGTGATAATACTTGTAACATCGTAATCACTTAAAGGCCCACTGTACTACTTGTAGCTACTCGTTACCTCTATATCTATATAGAAAACAATTCCTAATCGGTGACCATTGGTCCCCCATGATCCTCTTTTTCTTATGTTAATCGAGAGCTGAGTTGATGAGATAGCCACCTGTCAGTGACTTTCCTGGGTGGTCTAATCCCTTCTAGCCAACGATACAGACGGCTTTTAAAGGAGAATAAAACTCAGCCCTTTAAGTCTCATAATCCCGTACAGCCTTCAGAGGTAGTTTTATGAATTATTTAATATGACACGCGTCGTCTATTATGCATGTTTGTACTTATCGCAAAGAAGATGGTGTACTGCCAAACGTTTGGGTGTAAAAATGCCTCCGGGAAAGGACTCGAGGAGTCAATGGCGTACGCAGGATTTTTTCAAGGGGGTGTTTTAAAATTGGATGGCATCATTAATGTGATCCCGCGAGGTAGCCAAGCAACCAAACAGGAGAGGGTGTGGGAGGGTTATCACCATCCAACGTCGTGAATTTCGATATCCTAGTATAAGATTACTTGGAGAAAACATTAGAAATAATTATGTTACACAGTTTCCCAAATGTGAAATCTTCATCTCAAGAGTTCAACGGGAATTCCGGAAACTTCTTTCTCTCTCTTTCTTTTTCTGATTTTGGCCCTCTCATTTCCTTCCATATACTTCGGGGTTTATTTTTTAGGGGAAATAAACATAAAGGGGGTGTTTAATGCCCCCCCCCCCCCCCCCCCTGCGTACGCGCATGCGAGAACTCCTTTTACTCGATTCCTAACAAGGAAAAGCAACCTTAGTTGTTTAGGCAATGGGCTGCGGCGATAAAAGTTGGCAAATTCTTTAAAAACAGCTACAAACACACGTATCCGGACACATATCCCCTGTACATCCATCCCTGGATACCCCCCCCCCCTAGTCCACTACCACCAGTCAACTAGCCCTAGGACAACTACCCCTAGCCCCTAGGGCAACCACCCTCTTAGACGACTACACCCCGGAAAACTACCCCCTAGTAAACTACCCCCTAGAATAACCACCCCCTAGAACAACCACCCCTAGGACAACCAACCCCGGACAACTACCCCCGGACAAATACCCCCTAGGACAACAACCCCCGGACAACTACCCCCAGACAACTACCCCTTAGGATAATTTTCCGGGAGGTAGTTGTCCTAGAGCAGGCCTTCTCAACTGGCGGCGCGCGCGCCACTCGTGGCGCTTGCGGTCAGTCAAAGTGGCGCGCGGCTGTTCCAAAAAAATAATACAAAATAAATACAAATTAAAAAAATAAAATTTAAGAAAGAATAAGTTAAAAATTTATATTCTAAAATAAAAAAAACTCATCAAAATCAAAAAGTCGCAGTCGAAGTTGAGCCTAATATGTAAGCAAGCCGTTTTGTTTGTTTGATTTTCACTTCATTTTGACATTTTCCGTGTTTATTGCACCAAAATAACTACATATAAATTAACTTTCAGTGTAGATTTTAGCAAGGAATTGTACTAATTATTTCACATCAATATGAAATTATGATTGATGTTTTATGGAACAAAAAGGTGTTAAAAATGCCACATCTGGGCCCTAAGAAAGCCCTAAAATCCACTAGCTTCCGGGGGCTTCGCCCTCTGGACCCATCCGGTATCGGCTCGGTCGCTACGCTCCCTCGCAACACAGTCACCAAACATACAGGTTGGCACTTCAACCTCAATAAATTTCTGTTTTGGCGCTTCTAATAAACTAGTTGAGAAGGCCTGTCCTAGAGGATGGTTGTCGTAGGGGGTAGTTGTCTGGGGGATAGTTGTCCGGGTGGTAGTTTTCCGGGGTTAGTTGTCCTAGGGGTAGTTTACTAGGGGGAAGTTGTCCAGGGGCAGTCGTTCTAGAGCAGGCCTTCTCAACTAGTTTATTAGAAGCGCCAAAACAGAAATTTATTGAGGTTGAAGTGCCAACCTGTATGTTTGGTGACTGTGTTACGAGGGAGCGTAGCGACCGATCCGATACCGGATGGGTCCAGAGGGCGAAGCCCCCGGAAGCTAGTGGATTTTAGGGCTTTCTTAGGGCCCAGATGTGGCATTTTTAACACCTTTTTGTTCCATAAAACATCAATCATAATTTCATATTGATGTGAAATAATTAGTACAATTCCTTGCTAAAATCTACACTGAAAGTTAATTTATATGTAGTTATTTTGGTGCAATAAACACGGAAAATGTCAAAATGAAGTGAAAATCAAACAAACAAAACGGCTTGCTTACATATTAGGCTCAACTTCGACTGCGACTTTTTGATTTTGATGAGTTTTTTTTATTTTAGAATATAAATTTTTAACTTATTCTTTCTTAAATTTTATTTTTTTAATTTGTATTTATTTTGTATTATTTTTTTTGGAACAGCCGCGCGCCACTTTGACTGACCGCAAGCGCCACGAGTGGCGCGCGCGCCGCCAGTTGAGAAGGCCTGTTCTAGAGGGTGGTTACCCTAGCGGGTAGTTGTCCTAGAACCCTATATACAAGTGATGCGTGTACCGTGTACGTATACGATTGTGATGCTCGATTGGAAGATAGGCACATTTCTGAATTTGTTTATGTCTATTTCGAATTGGCCTATATCAAACTAAAATAATCACCAACAAATAAATAATTGGTATTAATTTTGGTATCTTGATAGTGAAGTCATAAATGCTCTAAAGTTGACTAAAAATTTCTGAACGAAAATTAAATAAAGCGACCACGATCAGACACAGTTAGCCTACTCCGCTCGTACGTCACACGCCTTTTTTTTTGCGGCGGCAATACCGCCGTATCTGAACGAGCCTTGAAGAAAATCCATTACAGAATCATAATATCTTTGAGGATATTTTGCTTCATATATCCTCTATAACCTAAGTTTGGAATATTGTTGTTTATTCCGTTCACTTTGCTTCATATTATCCTCTATAACCTATAAGTTTTTAAATGTGTTGTTTATCTTTTCCACTTTGCTTCATAAAGACGGAGAAGATCTCCATACCTGTTTTCGATATGTTAACGTCTATCCCTGTTTGGACCATAATCATCACATGTTTCGGCGGTTCCTGGACCAACCAGGCGATGTTTACAAATCTACCCATCTACCTCAAGCATGTTCAGGGAATGGATATTGAACTGGTACGTTAGAATATTGGTTATAGCGCTTGTGATTGATGATCGACAAGAAAAATCTAACGAACTTTTCAAAAACAAATTCCGAACATGACAACGGTCCACAAGACTTGCAGCTCACGAGACCTACATGTCCCGTCTCATGGGCCTTCTGGCATTTTTTTTTCTTCTCGGGATCACCAGAAAGACATTGTCGGTCTCGTGGGGTGTCTGTCTTGTGGGCTTTCTTCTCATGGTCTATTGGGATGTCCTGGAATATATTTGCTTGTTAATATGAGCTGTCACTGGAGTTTTAATAGAGACTGGTACGGAATCTTTGAAAAGAAAAAGAAAACATAAACGCTATATCATGACATATAACGTGACGTCAATATACAAAAAATGGATTGGACCAAATGGTAAAGCAGGTCACTTGTTATTAGTTAATATAAGCCAAACTGTCTCTTCATAACTATTTTTGATAGATGTCGTATAATTTGTTTATATGCTCTCAATTGTGTCTTATTCAAATTGTTCAGTTTATATTCCTCCTACATGTAAAAGAATTAATTTGATTAACTTACTTTCTGTCTAAGATTCTGTCAACACAACTCGTCGGCTTTCCTGGAAGGCCTATCTATTGTCAATAGCATTAACGGCCTTTTTTACGTCAGGCGCCGAATTTACGTCTAAATCATTCTGTCATTTTGTTTTGTAGATAATATTGTTTATTATATACCTCACTTAAGAAATCCAGCCATCTGATTGGTCGAAATTGCAGTCATGGTTTTAGCCATTCCCGTAAATAAACGAAAAATGCCACGCCCATGTAATAGTTCGAGGATAAAATTCAAGTTACCGGGAATAGTTCAGTCTTGCTTAACCCTTACTGTACTGGGGGGGGGGGGGGGCCTGGGAGGCCCCACCCCCCTCGACATTTTCGGAGATTGCGCCGCAACCACTAGGAATTTTGAATTCTCGTTTCATGACTTTTTTCCCTCAAGTCTTACGCACATTTTGATACCATTTTCGTCGAAATCGGATATACCTGTAAGGTGTTACATAACAATTAGTATGCGCATGTCATCAAAAATATGCTACAATTTATGCAAATTTATGCAAATTAACCTATGCATTTTCAAATATCATAAAAATAATGTAACCTCATGAATTTGAGATGAAGGAAACATTTATTCAATACATTTTCAACATTCTTCACAAGTCTACAGACAAATATGTAGAGTTTTCTGTAAAATCCATAAAATTAGCATTTTGCATAATTAATTAGGCTATAACGACAAAAATTTGCATATTAGGAAAAAACTAATTATACCATCTTGTCCCTTACGTAAATATCTACAAACATGCACATTTTCGCGTTCATCGGACTTTCGACAGCCGAGATCATGGGGGGGAGCCTCCCAGGCACCCCCCCCCCCCCCAGTCACGTGGTGCTAAAAATAGCCCAGTACAGTAAGGGTTAAAAACTGGTTTGAGCGATCGCGGATACTATGTGTACGTGTGCGAAGAATTGGTCGCTAGACACCAAAAGGGTAGGCCCTACGTAAATGAATTGGTCTTATTATTAGCCGTAGATCTAGGTCTAGATATAGATTGTGATTTTATTGCTTGCGATAACGGTGATACAGGTATTGAAGATTGTATAATGCAAGTGTTTGAATTCATATTTTGATGGATGAAAAGTTGAATTCTACGCCGTTTTGTGCGTCATTAAAGCGCTGAATTTGGTGTGTTTGTCGCTAATTTCTGACAAACTTAGATAGCTTTCCTGATGGTATTTCATTCACAATTTCTGTTATATTGATAAGCACTGATTCTTGTCCTTACCTTTGACTTGTTTCTTGTCTGTTATAGTCATTTAATAGATGAATTACTTGAATTCTTAGCACATTTCAGTAACACAAAAAATCCAGCCCATTCATAGTCCCACACACATATTTGTATGTACCTTGTGCCTTACACTGCTTAGTCAGTTAGTATGCTGTCTCGATAGCGTAAACAAACTTGATTATCATGTTTGGTAAGTCGCACATGTATTCAATGACCCTTTTCGGTATATAAAAGTATTAATGACTGCTTTAATTTTCGAGACATAGTTGTTTTTATACGCTCTCGGGAAGGTTACAATCGAGCTATTGCCCTCGGCAAGCCTCGAGCAATAGCTCGATTGTAACCTTCCCTTGAGCGTACACTGTAAAAAATAATTTGTTCATTGGTAATTTTTACGTATTTTTTCCATGTAGAATTTAATTGAAAACATTAGTTTTGCCACTTACGCACTAAATTTAAGTCTTGCTAACTCAAACTTTCAATTTAGTAGAACATACGTGGAATATTTAAGTAAAATCAAATACATATAAGAACTTTAAGTAATTTCAGCTTGTATTAATTTAGTAATTTTAACTCAAAATCAGAAATTATACGTATTACTCAAACAATTTATGTTGATTATTCTTATCTTTTTAAAGTAAGGACCGATGCAGTGCGTAATAGAAATATTTACATAATTCATGAATATTCATTAAGACCAAATTAAACTCTTTTTAAAATAAAACAATTCTTTTTTGTGGTTGAATGAAAATTTAAGGACTTTAAAACATTTACTAATTCATTTAACATGGCTAAGCAAAGACAAGACAATTTTTAATTGTTACCCAGTTCAAAACAAATCAAAACTTGATATTTCAGGAAATGTTCAACCAATTTTCCTTTTAAGATGCTACGATCAAGTATATATAAAATTTGGAGCCTTTCAATATGTGTCGAATCTTAATCTTAAATAGAAGTAGTGTTAGTGATTAGTGATTAATCTTAAATAGAAGTAGTGAATGATTAGTGGATGTTACTTGTTAGATTAGATGGGTACCAAATCGTGCAATATGTAATCCTATCATAATTTTTTTTAAATTATCTAAAATGATTACAATACTTAAATTATTTACGTTAATGTAACTCGATTTAACTGAGTACAAATTTATTCAGCAAAAAAGGTAAATTCTACTTAAGATGCCGTAGGTAATATTTACTTAATAAAAATAAGGCAATTCTTTTCCTCAATTTTATTGAGTTATTTCGACTATTATTTTTTTACAGTGTATAAAAACAACTATGTCTCTCAAAGCAGTCATTAATACTATAATATTTGAAATATGAAACAATACTAAACGAAATAAAACACTATAATCATGTTTACTTCTTTCCCCTTCGTTCTCCTTTGTCATCCTCATGGACTGCACAGATTGGCATCGCTGCCGCCATCCCATTTGCTGTCGAGTCCTTCTTTTTGGTAGTTGGAGGAATGATCAGCAACAAGCTGATAAAGAGACAGGTCTTAGGTGTAATAACCACAAGGAAGTTACTAACCTTTATTGGTGAGTAAATGACGATGATGCATATGCTCCGAGCTTTTAATTGGTCAAAGATATATATTATGGATCATGTCATCGATGCTTGTCCTATCTTTAAATCCCCTCACGGCGCTTCTGGACTTCGAGAGCTTGATGATGAGACAATCAGTTGGCTAAATAAGGACCTTCCTATTTAGATAATGTACAAAGATATATGTTTAGGGTTAGGTTAGCGTTTGTTAGCGATCTTTGGTTTTAGATTAAGTTTAGAGTTAGGCTGGGAATAATCTTACCTGCACGGTTAAAATTGGAAAACAGCGACCAGAGCGATTACCGAGAAGCATGTGTTGTAAAACCTGAAAGTCTTATGATAACTAATTTTGTATTCATTAAATGATTCTATACATTTCGGACATTTTCTTTTTATTTTGAATGGGAGGAGCAGATGTTTGACAATTTTTATGAACGGTGATCGTTAAAGGCTGCTTTTAATCCATAACACCTTAAGATGGACATTCACACTGCTGTTTACGTACGTTAGAGAGTCTGTAGAAACATTCAAACGGAATCGGGGATGGAACCCTTGTACAGTATTGAGCTACTCCCATGCCATTAACATGTTTCCATTAACATGTATCCATTTTATTTTTTGTTTTAATTATCCTTCATACGTGACCTATGGTACATTCTTACGACAGGATTTGCTCTGTCTGCGCTGTGCTACCTACTCCTAGCCTACGTTGGTTGCAACACCGCCCTCTCCGTCGTTTTCATGATTGGCGCAGTTGGCTTCAACGGAATCTGCACATGCGGCTACTACGTGAACTTGATGGACATAGCGCCTAGACTTGCAGGAAGTCTTATTGGTTTGGTCAACTCTTCTACTGCCCTTGCCGGAGCCATTAGCCCGTATGTCGTCGGTGTTCTTACTCCCAACCAGGTGAATAATCTGTCATCTTCTAGTAGTAACTTTAAGGGCAACCATACCCCTTGTTCTCTATTTGCAGATGGCCCTTATCAAAATAAAAGATGTTTCCCTAACTTTCGGCAAAGGCCAGTT
The DNA here is from genome assembly GCA_035222895.1 of Strongylocentrotus droebachiensis. Taxonomy (NCBI): domain Eukaryota; kingdom Metazoa; phylum Echinodermata; class Echinoidea; order Camarodonta; family Strongylocentrotidae; genus Strongylocentrotus; species Strongylocentrotus droebachiensis. Next base: position 22,826 of record JAVYIG010017034.1, read on the forward strand.
TTATTTATATACCCATATGGAGATTTTATTCCTTTGATTGGTCAAAAATGCAGGCATTGGTGTAAATAAATCCGATCTCACGTCTCCATCAATGTATACAAATTAAAGTTACTTTGTGTACTTGATCTAGATGAACGTTGTGTGATAAACATCTACGTGCAAATCTGTATCAAATAATTGGAGCGACTGGGTGTTTTTTCTCAATCATTTGATTCGTAACGATTGAGAAAAGCGACATTTTTAACTTTCCATGAATATTCTATGTCTTTTCGAGAATTCATAATAAATTCTTAGATTCTGCAACACAAAAGTAATCACGATTCCGTTTACAGGATTGAGTACTAAGTAACATGGAGTCTTATTCTGTAGTTAATATAGACTTTAATCAAGTTTGATCACGTACATGGATCTAAGTTGTTTCTATCACATTGGTGACAGATACACATTCAAAATGCAGTCAGACCTGTCTACTGGGGCCACACAGGGAATGGAGAAAGTGGCCACTATAGACAGGTGGTTTTCCTAGGAGGTTCTAAAAGACCATTTTTTTCTTGAGGTGGAAATGGTATGATATACTAGTAATAGTTGTTATTTAATATGCCGCTTTTATATAGCGCTTAATACATCTATTAAGACTATGATGACTCTAAGCGCTTTACAGATATTACCCCGGTCATTGGATTCAATACTTGCCCGCACACACTGGGTGCACAATCTCTACTCCCTGGGGAGCATTCCAGCCAGGCGTTTCTTGTTATTTCATAAATATTGATTGTACAGAAATAAACAGATAAAGATCAGGGTTATTTTGAACAAAATAGGATAGCATTATTTCAAAACATGTCCAGTTACTGATTTAAACTCAAATGTTGTTGTCGATAGCTATCCGTTTAGTTGCACTTCAATAGCTGCTATTGAAGTGCAATTAAACGGATGACTGGAGACTGTGGATCGGGAGCTAGCGGATGGGGGGGGGGGGGGGGAAGCTGACGGGAAATATTATATTATGAGACATTTAAATTTATGTTAATTGTAGGCAATATGAAATTGAGGGGCAAATGCACATTATTTATAAATAATTATCCATATTTATGTACATCGTTTTCTATTGTTAAATGTTATATTGTATTTTCTATCATTTGTATTTTTCACTGTCAAAAAAGCCATTGGAAGCTACATTTCTATGAAATGTTCGCATGCATGGACCAATAAAATAATCTTGAATCTTGAATCTTGAATCTTATAACATGTTCTGTGTTCGTTATCTTTTCAGTCGGACATTATAGGATGGCAAACGGTTTTTATCATCTGCTGCGGAATAAATTCGTTGGGGTGTTTGGTGTTCCTGGTCTTTGGCTCTGGAAAGGAGCAGAAGTGGGCCAAGCAACCCGGAAAGGACAATTCCTGATTGTTGTTTCCTTCTTAAGCCCCTTTTATACCGGATCTGCGTAGAGTTGCGTAGTGTGGCGTACCGACTACGCCGAAATTGGGCTGTGTATTCATGAAGAAAAAAGAAAGTTGCGTCGGCGTAGTCCCTGCGTAGGTTATGCGTTATACTTTTAAATTCTTTTAGGGGAGGTGATCGGTAGATGGTGTGATTTCCAAACAGAGACTCCTGAAAAATTGCTTTTAGGCGCTATATAAATCGATGATTGTGATCCTCGGACTCTGTCCTCCTTGTAGTATTAGTATTAGTAGTAGTATTTGTAGTAGTAGTAGTAGTAGTAGTAGTAGTAGTCTTACAATTCTTAAACAAATAGATCTCAAAGTTGAAAATTCAAATTTTTGTAATTGTGTAGGCTATGTCTCTTTATATCTTCACTCATTAATTTCTTTTGTTTTCTGCATCACTTTTATCACGGAAACGCTTTAATCTAAACAAAAATTAATGGCTCATGACTAGATACTAGTTATCAAAAAATTGTGAAATGTGTAACGCTTCTTAGGATTCTTTCAGAAGAAAAAATATATATTTCTCATATTTTAAGTGCCAGTCAGTGCAATTAAAAGTCAGTATGACTTTTCTTCTTCCACTCTCTTATTCATCTGCTATTCAGTGGACCTTTTAATTTCCACAGAATATAGATCAATTTTCATTGGCAATTGTTCTACTTTTGTTTGTAAAAGGTTTCAATTTTTAATTTTGGTATTGATTTTTGTTCTCATTGGAAATGTCGATAGTATTTATTGTTATGATATTTGTTTTACGTTGGAAATGAAAATAAATGAAAATATGATTAACTGATATTTCTATCTCATTTTATATGGGTCTTCTCCTCCCACTCTATCTTTGCACTTGTCTGTCTTTAAATGGGTGTGTGGGGTTGTGCTCGTGCGCTCGTGTGTGTCCCCCCTCCCTCCCCCTCTCTCTCTCTCTCTTTCCATGCTCTCCCAGTCTGTCCGTTGATATTTCTATATCACTCTCATACTCTTTCTCTCCTCTCTCTCTGTATGTCTGCCTCTCTCTGTATCTCTATGTCTCTCTCTGTCTCTCTGTCTCTCTGCCTCTCTGTGTATCACTATTGTTCTCGTCCTCTCTCTCTCTCACTCTTGCCCCACTCCCCCACCCAACCTCTCTCTCTCTCTCTCTCTCTATCTCTCTTTGTCAATGTTTATTTTAGTCATTCGTTAATATCAGGAATCTTCTGCACATATTCATTTCTTAACGGGGTCTATTCGCTATTCATAAGGACCGCTATTCATAAGGTCCGCTATTCATAAGGACCGTTATTCATAACGTGTAAATTCCCGTACTTCCTGGTCCGCTATTCATAATGGCAAAAGAGGGTCGCTATTCATAAAGAAATAAGGTTCGTTAATCATAAGGACCGCTATTCATAACGTGAGATGAGGGTCGCTATTCATAATTCATATTAAGGGTCATTAATCATAAGGACCGCTATTCATAATACGAAATGAGGGTCGCTATTCATAATAGGAGAAGAGGGTCGCTATTCATAATACGAAATAAGGTTCATTACTTATAAGGGTCGCCATTCATAACACGGGAAGAGGGTCGCTATTCATAATAGGAGAAGAGGGTCGCTATTCATAATAGGAGAAGAGGGTCGCTATTCATAATACGAAATGAGGGTCGCTATTCATAATAGGAGAAGAGGGTCGCTATTCATAATAGGAGAAGAGGGTCGCTATTCATAATAGGAGAAGAGGGTCGCTATTCATAATACGAAATGAGGGTCGCTATTCATAATAGGAGAAGAGGGTCGCTATTCATAATAGGAGAAGAGGGTCGCTATTCATAATATGAGAAGAGGTTCGCTATTCATAATAGGAGAAGAGGGTCGCTATTCATAATAGAAGAAGAGGGTCGCTATTCATAATAGGAGAAGAGGGTCGCTATTCATAATAAGAAATGAGGGTCGCTATTCATAATAAGAAATGAGGGTCGCTATTCATAATAGGAGAAGAGGGTTGCTATTCATAATAGGAGAAGAGGGTCGCTATTCATAATAGGAGAAGAGGGTCGCTATTCATAATAGGAGAAGAGGGTCGCTATTCATAATAGGAGAAGAGGGTCGCTATTCATAATACGAAATGAGGGTCGCTATTCATAATAGGAGAAGAGGGTCGCTATTCATAATAGGAGAAGAGGGTCGCTATTCATAATAGGAGAAGAGGTTCGCTATTCATAATAGGAGAAGAGGGTCGCTATTCATAATAGGAGAAGAGGGTCGCTATTCATAATAGGAGAAGAGGGTCGCTATTCATAATAAGAAATGAGGGTCGCTATTCATAATAAGAAATGAGGGTCGCTATTCATAATAGGAGAAGAGGGTTGCTATTCATAATAGGAGAAGAGGGTCGCTATTCATAATAGGAGAAGAGGGTCGCTATTCATGATACGAAATGAGGGTCGCTATTCATAATACGAAATGAGGGTCGCTATTCATAATAAGAAATGAGGGTCGCTATTCATAATAGGAGAAGAGGGTCGCTATTCATAATAAGAGAAGAGGGTCGCTATTCATAATACGAAATGAGGGTCGCTATTCATAATACGAAATGAGGGTCGCTATTCATAATAAGAAATGAGGGTCGCTATTCATAATAGGAGAAGAGGGTCGCTATTCATAATAAGAGAAGAGGGTCGCTATTCATAATACGAAATGAGGGTCGCTATTCATAATACGAAATGAGGTTCGCTATTCATAATAAGAAATGAGGGTCGCTATCCATAATAGGAGAAGAGGGTCGCTATTCATAATAGGAGAAGAGGGTCGCTATTCATAATAGGAGAAGAGGGTCGCTATTCATAATAAGAAATGAGGGTCGCTATTCATAATAAGAAATGAGGGTCGCTATTCATAATAGGAGAAGAGGGTTGCTATTCATAATAGGAGAAGAGGGTCGCTATTCATAATAGGAGAAGAGGGTCGCTATTCATAATAAGAGAAGAGGGTCGCTATTCATAATAAGAAATGAGGGTCGCTATTCATAATACGAAATGAGGGTCGCTATTCATAATAAGAAATGAGGGTCGCTATTCATAATACGAAATGAGGGTCGCTATTCATAATACGAAATGAGGTTCGCTATTCATAATAAGAAATGAGGGTCGCTATCCATAATAGGAGAAGAGGGTCGCTATTCATAATAGGAGAAGAGGGTCGCTATTCATAATAGGAGAAGAGGGTCGCTATTCATAATAAGAAATGAGGGTCGCTATTCATAATAAGAAATGAGGGTCGCTATTCATAATAGGAGAAGAGGGTTGATATTCATAATAGGAGAAGAGGGTCGCTATTCATAATAGGAGAAGAGGGTCGCTCTTCATAATACGAAATGAGGGTCGCTATTCATAATACGAAATGAGGGTCGCTATTCATAATAAGAAATGAGGGTCGCTATTCATAATAGGAGAAGAGGGTCGCTATTCATAATAAGAGACGAGGGTAGCTATTCATAATACGAAATGAGGGTCGCTATTCATAATACGAAATGAGGGTCGCTATTCATAATAAGAAATGAGGGTCGCTATTCATAATAGGAGAAGAGGGTCGCTATTCATAATAGGAGAAGAGGGTAGCTATTCATAATACGAAATGAGGGTCGCTATTCATAATACGAAATGAGGGTCGCTATTCATAATAAGAAATGAGGGTCGCTATTCATAATAGGAGAAGAGGGTCGCTATTCATAATAAGAGAAGAGGGTCGCTATTCATAATACGAAATGAGGGTCGCTATTCATAATACGAAATGAGGGTCGCTATTCATAATAAGAAATGAGGGTCGCTATTCATAATAGGAGAAGAGGGTCGCTATTCATAATAAGAGAAGAGGGTCGCTATTCATAATACGAAAATGAGGGTCGCTAT
>JAVYIG010017035.1:0-28159 GCA_035222895.1 Strongylocentrotus droebachiensis
GATGATGGGAGGGATGGAGATGGTGACAAGATGGTGAGAGGGATGGAGACGATGAGAGGGATGGAGACGGGAGGGATGGAGACGTCTCCATCCCTCTAATCATCAATATCGTCTTCATCCCTTACATCATCAAAATTGTCTCCATTCCTCTCATCATCTCCAATTTTCCATCCCTCACATTGTCTCCATCCCTCTCATCATCTCCATCCCTCACATTGTCTCCATCCCTTTCATTATCAATATCGTCTCCATTCCTCTCATCATCTCCATCCCTCACCAATCCCTTTCATCATCTCTATCCCTTACATCATTAACATTGTCTCCATTATTTATTATGCCACGTTGTGGAAAGGCAATTTTATTTTTTTATTCATTATTTATTTATAGTATGTACATATTTACAGGTACACAAGATCAGATATAAATCTGTTAACTCCCAGCCCCCCCCCCCCCCTCCCCCCCAAAAAAAAATTGTAACATGCAGATGTCACGCCACACCATTCCTCGTGTTGTGGTATTGGTACGTATTATTTCATATGCAATTTACAAGGCAAAAAAAAATCTAAATAAATAAAGTTAAAACAATTAAATAAAAATGAGGACACATAATAGCAATAAACATTATTTGTTTACGACTCCAAGATACAAATTCCAACAATATGACGTCAAGCTGACTCAAAATAACAAATGATAAGCAGGTGTAATCGTGTATTAATTTTATGCCACGTTGTGGTAATGCAATTTTGTTTTTTTATTTATTATTTATTTATAGTATGTACATATTTACAGGAAAACAAGATCAGATATAAATCTGTTAACTCCCAGCCCCCCCCCCCCTCCCCCCCAAAAAAAATTGTAACATGCAGATGACACGCCACACCATTCCTCGTGTTGTGGTATTGGTACGTATTATTTCATATGCAATTTACAAGGCAAAAAAAAATCTAAATAAATAAAGTTAAAACAATTAAATAAAAATGAGGACACATAATAGCAATAAACATTATTTGTTTACGACTCCAAGATACAAATTCCAACAATATGACGTCAAGCTGACTCAAAATAACAAATGATAAGCAGGTGTAATCGTGTATTAATTTTATGCGAGCGTGAAAAATTTCAAAGATCTATGAGGTCGCAGTGCGAAAAATTACATCTTATAAAGAGGAAAAAAGCCAATCGTGATGGGGTTATAAGCACATTCTCATAACGGAAGACTGAAAAGACCTTTGATAAGTAATTATATCATCTTTAAATGCGAGCGAGCGCAGCGAGCGAACTGTGGGGGAAATTGCTCTTAGTCGCCTTAAATAAGGGGCACGTTTAATGATTACATGAAAAGGGGACAATTATCGAAAAGGATAAGACACTTATAAGAAAAGAAAAGGAGCACGTGTCAAAGTACAAAGGATTATTATAAGAGGTGAAAATGAGGCATTTTTTCACCTGAAAAGAGGCACTCACCAGTGATGAAAAAGAGGCGTTTACGAAAATGGGAAATAGGCATTTGTTGACGGAAAAGGGGCACCCATCAGATTTTGATAGGGGCATTTATAAGAGGTGAAAAGGGGATAGTTCCCTTATTAGAAAGGAAAAGGGGCACGTATCATTATTAAAAGGAGAATTATCAGAGTTGAAAAGGGGCATTGACCAGATATGAAAAGGGGCACTTATAATAAAGGAAAATGTGCATGTGCATTTGTTGAATGAAAAGAAGGCACCGTTCAGATTTTTAAAAGGGGCAGTTATGAGAAGGGGAAGGAACTCTTTCTTTTTAATGGGGGCACTTATCATAAGGAAAAGGGGCACTTATTAGAAAATAAGAGGGGCACATGTTAAAATGAAAGGTGTGCTCATCCGAGTTTAAAAAAGGGGTAGTTATTAAAAGGAGAAGGGGCACTTCTTACAAAGGAAAAAAGGGGAAGTTGTCAAAGTAAAAGGAGCACCTCTCAGTTTTGAATAGGGCAATTATCAGAGGTAAAGGGGGCACTTATTTAAAGTGAAAAGGGGCACTTCTCGTACCTGAAAAGAGGCACTTACTAGAGATTAAAAAGGGCACTTATTCAAGAATATTTCAAGATTTATGAGAATGGAAAATGGACACTTATTGCAAAGGAAAATGGGAACATGTCGAAGGAAAAGGAGCACGTGTCAAAAATAAAAAAGGGCACTCGTCAGAGGTGAAAAGGTGGAAGGGGCACTTACAAAATAAAAGGGGCACTTTTGGGGTATCTGAAAAAGTGGGGGGGGGGGGCACTGCCCCCCTCCCCCTGGGAGGGCCGCCTCTGCCCCTCCATGCACCGGCACGTCATTGCCAGATCATGTCTTATAATTGCTTTGCTTTGTATGTATCTCTTTGATTCCCAGAAAAAGGTAACAAAAAGGAGATTTTTTGGTTTGTTTGGGGGGGGGGGGAGGTGGTGGGGGCTGCATTATTTATACAAAAAAATTGAAGCCAATACCTTCTTTTCGTAGAATTTTTTTGAAGCAGCCCCCTCCAAAAAAATAAGAAGGCGATTCTTCAGCTCACTTCTCTTACAGTACTAGGCTAGGCCCTTACGTTAGATCTAGCTATTTATCAAGTCTTTAACTTTTAGGAGTAAAATATGATTATCTGATTATGAAAAAGAAAAATTCCATTCCTTCATTAATCGAATATTCTACTCTGAATGACTAATCTAGTATATATTGTAGATATAGATCTAGGTCTAGTTTACTCCCTAAATCAAATTGGATATTCTACTCGGAATAAATAATGATAATACAGTAGATATAGATCTAGTTTGATTAGTTAGATCTATACTCACATCACTCGATCAAATTGGGCAGTACAATCATGCAATGCAGTGCAGCGGCCCGGTACGGGCGCCGAGTCAGTGAATTCCCCCGCCGACCCGGCCGGCGGCGCTGTACGGCTAGCTGCACACTGAGCTGAGCTGCTGCGGTAGCACTAGGCAGTAGTCTGCTAATTTACGGCCAGGACGAAAGAATGTGAACAAACATCAACCATCTCGTCTAAAATGTACTATATTCGACTTCTCAATAATGAAATTTGTGTCAGAAATAAAAAATAGACCTTCATACGAGATAAAAATGATATTTTTGCAGTGATTTACCGACAAAAACACTGCTCGAATTTCAGTGGTCCGAGTAGATACAACGCGCATTTAATGTACGTGCGGCAATGGGGATTGCGAGCTGTGAGTAAATTGTCCGAAATGTCATTTTTTTGTCATTTTACCTAAAGATAAGTCATAGATTGTCTTCATTAGTATCATTTAACACAATTCCATTAAAGATTTAGGTTGGAAAGGGCATTATTAAGTCACAAAGAGCACAAACATATACACATTGGTATCTCTCGATCGATTAATCAGGTCGGGACATCTCGGCCCAGTTTTTCCAGCTGGGCCGAGTAGTCCCGTGGGCCGAGTTAGCCCGGATTCAAAATAATTATTCCACCATTATGACCAACAGTGTATATATTTTTCTTTGTCTACGAATGTCTGAAGAACGTGTTATGGCCGGGTTACTCTATTTGAGACAAAAAAATATCTCTTTGAATTAATCAAGGAGTTATGGATAGTCTCTTAACTCCTCAATCTAACTAGCTAGCTTTGATCAAGTGTATAATAGTTCATGTAGTTGCTCTCCCGACATTTTTGCCACCTGAAGGGTCTCTGACTCAGGTTCTATAAAGGGACACTAATTCAGGTTTGTTCTTTCGTCGAGCGCCAGCTAGCGGCCACATTGTGTTATTGAAAAATAAGGAGAGCAGTAAAACAACTTCTGAAAACTTTTCGCAAGGGTAAGTTTCGTGTTTTAATAAAGAAATATACTTTGATTACCTGATATATTGATGTCATTCGGCTGCCAACGAACTACTCAACGTTGCAATACCAAATAAACGATGCTTTGATGCGTAGAATTTGAAAAAAACATAATTGCTGGATCGGAGGCTGGAGCTTTTCTCCAGCTTTGTTTACCCACGGACGCAGCTCGGTGAGCACGCCGACGTGTCGGGCTGGCTGGCTGGTTCGCTCTGAATTTAACTCGCAAGATCAGATCTACGATGTAAATACAGTTAGAATCTATTTGGTTGACCAGAAAATTGGTCTAGACCTAGCAATATTACTTTCAGAAATAAATTCCTCTGAGAATAGATCTAGTCTACGTCTGGCTTCACCGAATCCCTCTCCTAAATTAGGGAGGCCAATGCCCGGGCGTAAGGCTTCTACGCCTACGATTTGTGCGCTCGTCGTCCAAGTCAGAAAATTACCAGAAGAAAATAAAAGGGGAAAAAAAAGAAAACAAATATCTATGGAATAAAATGTATAACAAATACACAATTACACACTCCACAACATACCTATAATCACGGATCTGTAATGGTCTTTCACCATTTGTTGACGATCTTGCAGATTTTGATGTATTTTGATCCAATAATTGCGCTAGCAGACGAAAATAACGGACGCACGAGAGAAACTAGACGGGTCCTAGAGGGCGATGAGGTTAGCTCACTAAAATCCTTCTCAATGACTGAAGGTAGCGCCTAAAAATATGGAATCAATTTAATATCAAAGAACTTTTGATAGAGATTAACATATCAGTTGTGCACAAATGTCACTTTTAACAACTAGAAAATATAACGAAAAATGATTATATCTTTTTAATTGCAGATTTTTACAAACTGCACAATCAAAGGTAGATAGAGTACGATGTTTTTGTCAATCTTGCGTTGGTTTGAGCCCCATAGCTAGAGCCATCTCAAATTGGGGAGCAAAACTGTGAACAAAGACGTCATTGTTCCAGCCCAAAATAGAAGTCTTGCGACATCGTAATATGAATATGTATGAGGTCCGGTCTCATCGCGCGCAAAACAAATTTGACGTAGTCTCACACATAGTACCTTTTTCTCAGCACTAGACACCAGTGTCGTGCAGTAATGTATGAGAAGTGTAAAAAAAGACATTTCAGTAAAAAAAAAAAGTCTACGTGAGCAGTCTATACTCCAATTGAGAAGTGTAATGAATGCCATGATTTGAACGTGTGTGTTTTAGTGTATGATATCATCATGGTTAGTGAGAGAGAGAGAGAGAGGGAGAGAAATATCTCCGTCAGTACACGTCTATCAATGCGTGCAGTCCTATTGACTATGTTTGATTCCGTATTGTGTTCGCTGCAATTGTTGGATTTTGCAGTGTCAGATTGATCTTTACTCATGAGGAAATAATTGGAATACAAAACTAAGGTAGGCCTATTTATTTATTTCAATCATTTTCTTAATTTACAATGAGTGGTTTTCGAGCTTTCTCTCATTATGGCATGGCTAGCATGGCTCGATTGCGGCTTGCATGCAATTACCGTACGTGGTTGGCCTGTAGTACTACTGTGTCGGTGTGTGCGACTAATTCAAGGCTAGCCGGTGATGATGAATGTACTTTCGCGCGAAGTTTTGAACTTGTTGTCCGGGCAATGACCATGATGACACGCCCATTCCCTCAGGCCTGTCTAATTCTCGACGTAATTTTTGGGACCATGAAATTGATTGTTTCAAGGCTCTTGCGTACGGCCAAGCTTAGAAGGAAGGGAGTGCTTAAAAGCTGGATATCTCCTATTTTATGGAACTTCTGGAGTCGGCAGATGGGTGAGTTTTCTCAGTGAAAGTAAATGCTTTCTTTTAATCTTTGTTTTATTTTAAACAAATTCGTAATTAAAAGTTAGATTTGGGCATTGGCCTCCCTACCTAAATCCCCTCTCCAAGACAACTCTTGAAAGTTGGAAGAGGGCCATGCATAAATAAAAGTCAAAACTGATGTGATCGCCTATCTCCACTCCAGTTCTCGGTCTAATTTAGACCGAAATTTCTGTCTCTTTCATTCTTTAGCCTCTGATTTGGGTAGGGTCGGTTCCTCTAAGAGTAAGAGAGAGGAGCCGACCCTACCCAAATCAGAGGCTAACGAACGAAAGAGACAGACATTTCGGTCTAAGTCTAGTTAAACTTAAAGTTTTCTTGCTGCCCTCCTATTATTTAAGAAGTTACTCCTCAAGTCGCTCTTGAATCCTGACCTTACTTTCTAGTTTCTTATTATTATCTTTCTAGTTTCTTATTCTTATCTTTCTAGTTTCTTATTCTTATCTTTCTAGACCTAGTTTCTTATTCTTATCTTTCTAGTTTCTTATTCTTATCTTTCTAGTTTCTTATTCTTATCTTTCTAGTTTCTTATTCTTATACTTACTTGGGTATACTTGGGTGTAGAGACTGGAAGCTAAAGCTTATTTGTCCCTATTTACTGTTGCATCCCGTCTCAAGTATGGTTCAAACTTAATTGGATTGTTTCTCCAATACCTTTCTAGGGATGACTTGAATTGGTTAATGGTGGCAGCATTGACTACTTCCTTAGGCAGAGCATTCCAATTATTTACACTCCTTATTGAGAAACTATACTGCCTAAGTCTTGTGTTGAAACGTTGTTTGACAATCTTGAAATCATGGCCTCTTGTTGTTGAGCCAGTGGCTAGTTGGAAGAATTTTGAAGGATTCACTCTGTCAAAGCCTTTCAGGATTTTGAATATCTGTATCTGATCTGCTCTTTGTCTTGTAAGCTAAAGTAGGAAGTTGTAGTTCTCTAAGTCTGTCTGGGTATGCTTTTTGTCTCAGTTCAGGAAGAAGTCTGGTGGCCCTCTGCTGGACTTTTTCTAGTATGTCTTCATCTCTCTTGAGTATTGGGCACCATACAGAGTTGCAGTATTCTAGTGTTGGTCGAATAATGGTTTTGTAGAGACTAAGGAACCCCTTCTTTTGCAAGGCTGAAAAAGACCTTCTGATCATTCCTAACTTAATGTTGGCTCTCTTGGCAGCATCTGCTGCATGGGTGCTGAAAGACAGGTCCTGTTGAAACAGCACTCCCAAATCTCTTTCCTCATTACCAGATGGAACTGAAAATATATTTGTACCAGCAGCCAGTGTGTAGTCAAAACCTTGGTTCTTTCTTCCATAATGTAGTACTTTACATTTACTTTCGTTAAAGGGCAATTGCCATACATTGGACCAGTTTGTTACGGTGTTGACATCCATCTGTAGCAAATCTGAGTCGGCTTTAGAGTCCACTGTCCTGTATAACTTAGTGTCATCGGCAAAAAGCTTCATGTGGGAGTCAACAGTTGATGGCAGGTCATTGATGAAGACATTGAACAATGTTGGTCCGAGCACACTTCCCTGCGGAATACCGCTCGTCACAGGAATGGATCTCGACTCTTTCCCATTTACTGTAACTTTTTGAGTCCTGTCTGAGAGGTAGTCTTTAATCCAGGCAAGTAAGGGACCTTCTATTCCGTAAGATTGAAGTTTACATATGAGCCGTTGATGTGGCACGCTGTCGAATGCTTTTCGATAATCCAGATAGACGCAGTCTACATTATGACCCTGGTCAATGACATCTGTCCACTCCTCGCAAACTTCTAAAAGTTGAGTTGAGCAAGATCTTCCAGCCCGAAATCCATGTTGTTCATCACACATTAACTTGTTCTGTTCTAAATGATGTATGACACGCTTTCTTACTAGTTTCTCCATAGACTTGCATATAATGGATGTCAGACTCACAGGTCGATAGTTGGCTGGGTCATTCTTCTTGCCCTTCTTGAAGATTGGAACCACTGTTGCTTGTTTCCATACTGATGGATTTTTCCCTTCGTTCATTAGCTTAGTAAATATTGTTTGCAGTGGTTCGACAATCTCAGTATGTGTTTCTTTCAGCACACGCGAATGAATGCCATCAGGACCTGGAGATTTGTTGATGTCCAGATGCATTAACAGGCCATCGATTTCTTCGGGTGTAAATTCAATGATAGTGAGAAGATTACTGCATTTCTTGTCAAGTATTGGAACTGTATAAATATCCTCCACTGAAAACACGCTACCAAAGTACTCATTAAGGGTCTCGGCTTTCTCTTGGTCCTCTTTAGCCCATCTTATCTTTCTAGTTTCTTATTCTTATCTTTCTAGTTTCTTATTCTTATCTTTCTAGTTTCTTATTCTTATCTTTTTGTGTTTCAGAGCACTCTGTAGCCTAGGAAGTGTCACCATGAAGATCAGACTCAAATTGACAAGGTTCCTGCCACCGCTATTTTATGCCATCATTGGTTACATTGTCATCAATAGTGTTGTCACATTTTTACAAGGTAAGAACTAAGTTTGAAACTCTAACTCATGTTAATTTAAACCTGTTAAGATAATACCTTGTGCATCTGCGGATGTCCATTGAATAAGATAAGTTGCTGGAATTTGATATCACAAGCTAAGCAAATACTCTCCTTGGAGTTAGTACTACACTCTACAGTTCTGTAGGATCTAGAAAGCATTAATTAGCACCAAGTAGACTAATTGCCTCATTGTGATACAAAATCCAGGGGCGAGTTCATTGTGTGGAAATTTATCCTGACTAGTTGTAAGTAAAGTATGAATCAGTGACAGCGATCAAACACGATGATCTTATCGAAATGAGAACTGATGTGTAGAGAATCCACTTTGAGATTGACAGAACCATGAAGTGATTTCTCTAAGAACATTTATGTTAATTTGAGTTAATTCCAAAGAATCTAAAGCATAAACAACTTGGTGAATCTCAATTACACAAACATATACATTGTATAAGCAGGTTTCAAACATGGATAAGTTTCTAGTCGTGAGAGATCCTACTTCAGAAATTGTCAGCCTCTTTTCAAATCAGTTGAAACTTTAATGCCTCCCCCTCTTACCTTCTCTCTCCCCCACCAGATATTGGAAGAGACAAACATGTTAACTCTGAACAGTACAGGAAGTTGCTCAACGAGAAAAGAATGGATTTAGAAGAAACAATGTTCGATTTGACAACAGAAGAGAACGAAAGATTTGTTAGGGTAGGTTCTATTTGTTCTAGTGCTGTAGTCAAACGTTTAACCGTCCGGTATCCGACCGCCCATGGCGGATTCCGTTTTCAATTGGACGGTTTCGTTTTCCCGTTTTTTTTTTTTTTTTTTTTTTTTTTTTTAGAGTTTCGATTTATGCCCCTCCACCTGGCACTATGTCTGGCAATGTCTCCCAGCTCAGTTATCTGTGTGTTGACTCACCACTCTGAAACTAGAACAACACTTCAATTTGTCTGTCATCTTGGTTTGAAAGTAATCTTTGTAATAGATCTCAATATGTATTTTATAATAATAATTCATCCAACTTTTACACACCGCATATACCACAAGGTTCTATCCTAAGTTCTCTACTGTTTTTAATGTACATTAATGATCTTACAAATTCTTCTAAAAACGAAATTTTTACTATTTGTGACAAGTTCACAAGCACAAATCGGCGCCTTCAAATGCACCTCGCAGTTAATTGAAAGTCCTTCCCGCAAAAAAAATAATAATAATTAAAAAAAAAAAAAAAAATTGTTTTTTGTTTTTTTATAATTAAAAAAAATAAATCGTTTAACCGAAAACCGGTTAAACGGAATTGGAGATATCCGTGATGTTACAGCACTAATTTGTTCATTTTTTTTAAATGGCTGTTGCCCTAAAGATGATGGAGAGAAAAACCCATTACTAAGTTGGAAGGACTTTGTCAGTAGCACTTTATATGGAGTTAATTTCAATCAAGCTCTCGGGAGATGATGAAAAGGTTTTCCATTAGCCCCTTACTCTATTGTAGAAACTACAAGAAGAAATTGATTTTTGTTTATTTAAGTAATTCTATTTTGAATCAAACCCACCCATCCCCCTTCCCCTCTTTCAAAATTTCTTTTGATAGGCATAAAACAGATGTTAAATTTCTCTACAATGATGATCAATATTTGTATGTCTTTATTATTAATGTTATTACTATTATCAAAATATCAGGATAGTCCATCCTTGTTTTTGTTTAAAAAACAACAACTTAGCATTACCGTTAATTATTTGATGGTTTTGATTTGTTGATTTTTTTTTCATCATATCTTCAGGAGGACTGGTGGAAACTCATGGAAACAATTCAAGTAGAACGGAAATTCAGATTAAGAAAAGTCTGTCAATCCCTGTACAATCGGACAGCTCAAGATACCACTTACCTAGCCTATCACAAGAACCAGCTGCGCTCCCTAATCGTGAATGATAAGTTCCGCTTCATCTACAGCATTGTATACAAGGTGGGCTCTACCAATTGGGAACGGGTGATAGTACAAGATTTGGAGGGGTTTCTAAATGTCCCGAATCAGAAGCTTTACTCGCACAGGGCGCTTCAGTGGATGCCAAAGTTTAAGGAAGAACAGGTGAAAGAGTACTTGGACACGTACACCAAATTTATGTTTGTTCGAAATCCTCTGTCGAGAATACTTTCAGGGTATAGAGACAAATTTGTGGATCACAAAAATTCAGTGTTTGCCAGCCTAGCGCGGCGAATAATCAAGCAGTATAGAACAGGCTCTGCAGAGGAGATCTCCAGTCCAAACGTGACATTTACAGAATTCATCTCGTACCTCATCGAGTCTGCCGAGAACAGAGGAAATCCGCACTGGAAACCGATTTATGTGCAGAACATGCCGTGCGAAATTGATTTTGACATCATTGGACGATTAGAGGACGCAAGCGACGATATTCCGTATGTGCTGAAGAAAATAGGCATCTGGAATGAAACAGATTATGGGAAAGGCCCTGCCCGGAAAAATACAGATGCAGAATTGTTAAAAAGGTATTATTCCCAGGTGCCAACAAAGTTGTTGAAAGAGCTCTACAACATTTATGAACCTGATTTCCATATGTTTGGATATGATATGCCACTCTTTGTATAGTTGTACATGTCATTGTCAACCTTAACATATCAGAGGGGGCTGGGGGTTATTGTCCTGCCCAATGGTTCTTAGGCGGTAATTGCACAGGGGTAGGTGTAAATGTCCAGTGGGTATTTTTTGCAGAAACGGCTGCAGTCTTATATAAGTCTCAATAAAAGGCATACATGTACATGAATTTATCTGATTTATATGAAAATATGGAGTCTTGGAGAATAACAATTGAGTTTTTTAAATTCATGTGGGAGAAATTTGAATAATAAATTTTCAAGTTTCCACACTTTTAGACCTCATTCTTTCATTCTTCTGTATGCATAAAAGTCTTTTTTTTTCTTCAAAATAGAGTAATCTAGAATTTCACTTTGTACATTTGTAGCTGTATTATGGAGAAAAAAAATGATGTGGATTTCTAATTTTAATGTATTCAAATTGTCATGCTGCAACATATTATATATATGTGTGAATTCACGTAGTGCTAAAAGGATTTACCAAAGAGTTTTCTTTTCTCAATGGCATTAGTTGTTGTTAATGATATACATATACATTGTGTATTATTCGCTCTTTATGTTTTGAGGTACATGTATTCAGACTTATTCAGTATTTCAATGATTATTGATTATAAACCACTGTTTTTCTTGTACATGTATAATTGTCAAGCCTCAAGTGACATTCAATGCGTAGAAAGTAGAAAGTAGAAACCTTTCAGAAACATGTTAAAACGGTTTTAATTACTCAAGAGTTACTAATGATATTATGTTGTTAAAATTCTAGTGAGAGATTTGTGTATTTTGTTTTGTATAGTGCCTTGAGTAAGTTATTAGATAATTGCGCTTTATGAGTGCCTTGAAGTGCCATAGTGCCTTGAAGTTCACAGAAAGTGCTATTTTTCTAATTTAAATTTTTAAGTGCTGTACTCTTTAGATTATGTAATTGTTATGAAATTTAAATGGTTGGAAAGTCAGATTTTTTTAAATGACACTTTCGGTACTATTCACTTCAGTATCTTTCCTACAGTGCTATTAATTATACTAGATTCAAGCAAAATACACTAATGTATCAAGTACTTTTTAAGCAATGTATCATGTATCCTAGTATTAGCCTATTAGGAGTGATGGAGTAGTTATTAGATTCATGTAGTTTGTAAAGATGTCTGTATTTTTGTGTGAATGATAATATGGTATACAGTGTACATACGGTACTACATATACTTTCACAGTGACCTTGCAAATGTTGATGAATTGTGTTCATGGAATTTATTTTGCTCATGGAATCTCTTCAAGTTTTGACATGATAAGGTGCAATATCTATATTTAAAATCAATCTGTTTATATATGGTAAGGAATATATTTGAATATTTGAGACTTAATTGACACTACAAAGACAAGTTGGTGACAATTTTTAATGATTCTTTTTTTCTCCAGTGAGTGAGTCAATAATGTATTGGAAACCTATCATTGTGCTTAAACATAATACACATCTCACAGTTCTGTTGGTCGAATAATGGTTTTGTAGAGACTAAGGAACCACATCTCTCATAGATACATGTACAGTACTGTATGTGAGATATCACCATTCATGGATAATCATTTTGTCTAGTATTAGTATTATAGACGAATCCTCTGGTATAATATATAAGTCATTAATTTTGAAAGAAAGTAAAAGAAGGTACATTTAAATTTGCCTCTGCCAGAAGAAGACTAAAATGTTTTCCATCGACTGGCAAGATACAGGGTAACAAATACAATATTAACTGTAATAACAAACACAGGACAAACAAACAGAGACACAATCAAAACAAAAAATTAGAATAATAAAAAATAACATGTCACAATCCAAACAATAACATAGTATGTCAATATCATTATAAGACAGTTTTTGTACTTAAAGATAATTTGTATTCATAATCCTACATGTTTTTTAATTTCATATTTGAGATGTCATATTTAATATAATTGTTGATACTACTTGTATTCAATACCAGATATTACAAATTCAATTTTATGAAGTTTCATTCTTCTAAGCACTCAATTGCAATTTACCTCATGCCTCATTTGTCTTCCCCTCTTGTAGTTCCTTTATCGGTCGGTAAGCTTCATTACTTTGTGTTTGTTTTTGTTGGAAAAAATCTGTTAAAGGTTATACACTGTACTAAAAGAAATTACTATACCGGTAACCTTTAAGCCTACTTAATTATTCCATGTTAATTAAAGGTGAGAGTTATCCAGGCTAGTTTTTTTCTTCTCATTATTACTAAACCATTATATAAGTAAAAATTCACCAACATCCCATTGAAACGTGTCTGAATATTAATACACACGTTTCCTTGGGATGTTGTCAAACATGTAAAAGAATACATGTATAAGGGCCTTAGTGTTTAGGTCATCAGGAAGCTAGCTTTTGTCCACTCTTAAGGATGATTGTAGTCTTTGAATCACAAAGGAAGATGAAGAATATAATAGGGTAAAAAGGATTAATCCAGCACTGAATAGGGATTTCAAAAGAACTACACACACAAACATGTAATTGCCATTATGCTTCCTTCTTTGCTCCAGTAATCTCAACTTATTTCTCAAGGCAGCAACTATGAGACAGCTAGAAACTTAGTGAAATATATATCACTAAGCTTGGACAATATCCACATGATGGGGCAAAAGCTAGCCTGTTACAATGTAAATGCAGCATTTCAATCGAAAGGCCTTTGGTGCAAAATTGACTGGTTGAAAAAACAAGTTATTTTGATTTCTTTGATTAGTCTTATATTGCAAATTTTATGCAAGATGTCATTGATACTTTCATTATGCCATCACAGTGTTGTAATCACAAACTATGCAGAATAAACTCAATAAATTCAACATATAATTGGTGCTTATGAAGATATGTGCTGTCCAAAAGACTGAAAGAGGAACATAATATATTGTCTTTTTGGAGCCAGAAGGGCATTAAAGGTACTATGTCCCTTTTGCAGCCAACCTCAAATGCTGTAGAACTTTGCAGGAATTATGAATATGTCATGTATGTCCTATCTGTGAAATTTAAACGTTAGCAGTGTCCTCATATTCAAATTATGCAAGGAAACCCCTTTACTTGCTAGACTTCACTGTCAAACACTATTGAGTGACTGACTGGCTTTTTTTCTTCTTTGGTAATAACATACATGAAAAGAGTTGTAAAGGGTACATGAGCATTTGTCTACATCAATAACCCACTTCTTGTGATGGCCAAGATTAAACTGATTGAATCTTTGTGCAGCATAAAACGTATGACCATTCGGTACAATTGTCTAAAAATCAAGACTATTACTTTTGGGCTCTATAGCCCTAAAGTCGATTTGACAACTAATAGTCGTTATTTTCCCACTTGAAGACGTTTTCAAGCCCCACCTTTTTTAGGGAAGTTCTAAATTAGTATTATCTTTCAAATGCAGTTGGAATTTAACTTTTTCATTTTTTTGGCCTGCAAATGGGACATAGTACCTTTAACTCATATGTACCCTTCTTGCTTTGAACTGACAAATTGCTACTTTCCAGTAGTATTCCTATAAATAGTGTGCATATTGGTCTGTCTATGTATTATTTTCAATTCTCTATTATTAACAGTTTAACACTGCTTTAAAAAAGTATGTTTGTGTTTTCCTTTGATTTTACATAAGTTGAGCTTTAATTCTGGTAAATTGTGGAGATATATTAATATAATAGTAAGAAATTTGTTGAATATTGAGTAATTTTTTTGGTAATCATTAGAAACATCGGATTACATTATTACCATAGTGCATTACTAGCAAAATTCAGAATTTATTTTGTGTAAATAAAGTTTCTTATTTTGAGTAATCTAAGTATTAAAGATGCAAATATATCATTTTCAAACAGAAGAATGAATCTGTCATTTGTTTGTAGTGGAGGTGCCTGCCAGTGGGAATAATTGTGTTGCAAATTGAGGTTGGAAATTGGTAGGTCTTTGAATTTAAAAGCAGTAGAACCTTGTAATAACAAACTCATTCGGACCAATGAAATTAGCCATATATTTCCTTGAAATCCTAGCTATATTAGAGCTCAAACAATATATACACAGAAGTGGGATCACTAGGGCATGGAGGGTTCCTGCATTTATTCTCTACATGTGCCTTATTTCAATTCATTTATGATCTAGAAAAGTTGGGGGGGGGGGCTAAAGATTTTTTTGCCAAAAGCTACTGGATATTCCTAATTTTTTTCTTTACTTCACCTGGAATTCTTTTGTAAATCTTTCTTTATGTGTGTCTTGTTCAGGAAATGGATAATTGATAAACAGAAATCAAAACAATGGAAACATCTGAAATTTTACAACTCATCTTTTGGATTGTTTTTAGAGCTAAAAGTCTGCCATATATAATATATCTCCAATTCTCCATGTTAAAAGTAGCCCTGCTTCAGGACCTAAAAGATAACAGATTTACAGAAGATAACAGATTTACACTCCATTGCTCCTGGAGTCATATATTTCAAAGATGGGCTATATAACTTAAGGTTTTTTATACAAATAATTCCTGCTCGTCTCATGCTGAAACAACACTTCTAAAGAAAATTTATTTGCTCATACAATCAAAAATACAGTCGCCCAACACCAAGCCCAACACACTAGTGTTCGCAATCTTTTCGTTTTCGGATTTTCTCGCTTACAATACCGTAAGTTCAAAAATTAAATGAAAAATTGTCGGCTTATTTCCTGTGGCGCGAACTGGTTAAAAACTGAAAAATGGCTTCAAGTTTAGGGGCGTTTTCCCGTATTTTCTATCAGAACTGTAGGATTTGGAGTGTCAGGTGAATTTATGAATTCTTTTCATAGAATTTTCGATTCATGACTAAAAAGAAATGTGCTGAAATGAAGAAGAACTAAAGACCATTTTTTCTGAACAGTCCCACCTATTGAAAACTTTGAGATTTGTTGAAAAATAATTATAATCCTTCAGCTTTCTACCCCCCATACTAAATCTGAAAAAATTGGTTAGTCTTACTCTTGTGTGTAGTTGTGATAGCCCAAGGGGGGGGGGGGGGAAGAGGAGAAGTGCCGCTCAATTACTCCATGCAGCAAAGTATCACACATCATGGCACTCCAGGCCAGCAAAGCATAGTCTATCTAGAGAGTCAATGCTAATGCGTATTGACCTCTAGCACTGCACTATGTGTTAATAGAGTCTAGGCAGCATTTGAATACATGAATATGCCTAGTCAATAGGGTCTTTACTCATAACACACAGATGCACACAATCATGCCGATGCGGCTGCCGGCTGACCGGCAAGTTTGACAGTGGACTCACAATTTGAATTTTTAAATCATTCTTTCTAACATCGGAAAGTTGAACAAATTGTATTTTACTGCTATTTAGGTGTCATCAATCGTCACTAAAGTACCGATTTTTGTCTCGCCTGCGTAGCAAAAAGCGAGACATAGGCGCCGCTTTTCCGGTGACGGCGGCGGCGACGGCGTCAACATCAAAAACTTAACCTAAGGTTAAGTTTTTGAATTTTTGATATAATTTTTAAACTATAAGTTCTGAGTCAATGAAACTTGGACTATAGGGTAATCAAGTATCCCCAATCATGTGAGTAGAATTTCAGATTACAAAGTCAAGGTCAAAGGTCATTTCAGGTCAACAGACTTGGACTATGTTGTGGCATCATCATCAAGATTTTCAAAATGCTTCGTTATTTTTCAACCGATTTTGATTCTGATTGTTTCATATGATAGGGCTAGGAGGGGGATTTAAAACTTGTACACAGAATCGTGAAATTCATTATCTATGCTAATTTATGCAAATTTATTTGAAATCACAAAAAATGCTTCTTCTCCTTCATTTCTCGACCGATTTTGATTTGGTTTGCTTTATCTGGTAGAGCTAACTTTGGTACACTAAACTTCTACACCGAATTTTGAAATTGTTCTCCATTAATTAATAATGGTAATTTATGCAAATTTTTTCCAAAAATAACAAAAATTGCTTCTTCTCCCTCATTTCTTGACCGATTTTGATTTGGTTTGCCTTATCTGGTAGAGCTAAATTTGGAACACTAAAGTTCTACACAGAATTTTGAGATTTTACTCCCATTGATTAATTATGATAATAATGCAAATTTATTCCAAAAATAATTTAAAAATCACAAAAAATGCTTCTTCTCCTTCATATTTCGACCGATTTTGATTTGGTTTGCTTTATATCGTAGAGCTAACTTTGGTACACTAAAGGTCTACACAGAATTTTGAAATTGTTCTCCATTAATTAATTATGGTAATTTTTGCAAATTTATTCCAAAAATAACAAAAATTGCTTCTTCTCCCTCATTTCTTGACCGATTTTGATTTGGTTTGCCTTATCTGGTAGAGCTAAATTTGGAACACTAAAATTCTACACAGAATTTTGAGATTTTGCTCCATTGATTATTTATGGTACTTTATGCAAATGAAATGAAATTATGTCCCTTCAAGGGCATCACATTTTTATTTTTTGACCAGTTCAAAAGTGTACCACGATATTTGTTGTTGCGAGATGCGGATGAGCACTACAATGTACGTCATTGACGTTCTGGTTTATCATATTGAATTGCGTTATGCAGGCGAGACCGCCGAGAGCGTTTCCCTTGTTAGTGAAATCAGTTGAGTTTTGGGCGCTAGTGTACTTCCGTATCCATTTATGGGGGCAGTTTCATATCCATTCATAGCAAAGGAATTTTCGCCCAATCTTTTACGAATTTTAATCATAATCATCGCATTTTCCACCTGAATTTGGATCACATCCAACATCGGAAGCCTCCGTTTAGGGCTTCGATGTCGACGTCGTCGCTCAGTACCGTGACCACGCTATAGCTCCGGACCTCAAACTGAAGCTATCAGTAAAAAAATTGCAAACTTCTCGTATGGTTTATGATATCGTGCATGCGCATAATACATAAACCATACAAAAAGTTTGCATAATTTTTTTAGAAAATGGATACGGAAGTACACTAGCGCCAAATTTTGTACAGTGTTGTTTGAAATGTTGAAAATCAATAACACACCTTTTAATACACAGCCAGGATAGTAATGCACCTACATGTAGTGTGACACATAGCAGTAGCTGCATTATTACTAGGGTGTCTGAACCATTTTTCAATTTTCCCTTTTGGATTGTTTTTCACCATCATTGTTGGATAATTAAAAAAAATCAACTACTTAGAAGAACACATTTCGAATGTCAAGGCTCACCGATTTTTCTATCAAAAGATACAGCCCCCCAAAAATCTAGGCAATATTCATCCAAGTTTTGTCCAGAATGGACAAAAGGTGTTACACACCAAGTTATAATTTTTGCTCAAAAGCTGCACACAACGATAGGCAAAGCATGGGGTAAGGGTATTTTCAAACTGTAACTGCTCGTGATCCCTTGGGAATAGAGAAAAAAATAAGCGCATGGACATATTCCTTACAGCTGGCCCAACTTATCCATTGGGGACTCACTTCATGAAATTGGTTAATCTCAGAGTTACCATGGAAAGTTGGAAACAATGTTTAAATCGCTGTTTTATCAAGATATTTTTTAGATTTCCGGGGGTGAGCCCCTTTGGGGAATATGGAGAAATTAAAAAACAAAAAACAATTACATCTACCGGTATCATTTTTTCAGCAAATAAAACAACTTAAGAAAGTTTAATGTAGTCTACTCATCCCACAAACTTTACAGATGTGCATGATACTGTACTTCTACTAGTTCTGCAATTTTCTGCAGTGTACATACACACACATGCATTTCTGAATCTGACACATCTGAAGTTGGGAGTGTAGCACTGACCAAGCACTGCCAATATCAGAAGACTTAAAATTCAGAATTTTGAGTTTCCGAACTGAATCACCCTTCGGCCTTGGTGTCTAACTTTGATTTTTTGTGTGGTCTGATGCTTATATTCGCTACAGTGCCACAAGACCTGGTCTACTCGGCAGCAGTAGTCAACCGAAGCTACCATGGGTGCAGGATAGAAAGCAGTTTTCTGAAGACATCCCGGCCAAACCCAAAAGACCTCTGACAAGCTTCTTCCAATTTACCTCCGAGCAAAGACCAAAACTAACAGCGAAGGAACCAAGTATGAATCATGTCTTGTAGGAAAACAGCAACATAATACATTACAGACATACTAAAGCCCATTATTATTTTTGAAGCGCTCTGTCCCTTTAGCTTCCGCTTATATTTTCTTATTTCAGCTTTCCGTTTATTCTTGCAATTTACCCGATGAGCGCAATATCCAAAGCTGTAGTAGTATGTCTGTATTCCTTGCCATTCTTCCATTTTGTAGGAGTTATAGAACAGGGTTTTTCTGGAGGGCTGGACCAGAGGGGAGTAGTTAGCCCAGTTTTAATAAGAAAAATTTGACTTACAATTGTTAGGACAAAATTCAATGGGTTAGAATATTTATTATCAATATGAAGGCCCAATGTTACAATACCAACATTTCTAGGCTTTGAACATATATGTATTGGAACTAGCCCTAAAATAGTGTGTGAAAAATCACTTGGAGCTTTAGAGCCAGAGCTACATGCATATGCATTATTGGTGAAATGAAGGAGAGACACTGATTCTCACTGCAAGTTTTGAAGATTGTAATCTAATTTTCCATTTTGTTTCAGGTCTCAGTGTAACTGATGTGACAAAGAGAATTGGGGCAATGTGGAGGGACTTGTCTGAAGATGAGAAAGAGGTAATAAAAATGAATTATGAGGTAGTGTTTAGTTTAGAGGGTCATTAGGTCAAATGTCAGCAGTCATATGCAGTCCATCATTAAAATAATGACATGCGACAAAACTTCAGTGTTTTCTAGCATAGCTCCACACTCCACTTATGCTATGGTCACATTACCCAAAAGTAGCCTGCTCGGCGGCCGAGCGGCGAGTTTTCAACAAATTCTGCCCGGCGGCTGCCCGGCCACCGAGCGGCGGCCGCCCAGGCACCGCTCGTTTTTAGGGCATCGCTCGGTCGCCGCTGAAGTTTTAGCGCGGAGTTAAAATTTGGGCGGCGCCTGCTCACTTTTCACTCGCCGCCCAAAATACGCTCGGTGCCTGGGCGGTCGCCGCCCGGGCACCGACCTAATCGCTGGGCGATGCCTAATTCCAGCAGCGACCGAGCAGGCTACTGATCGATCGGTCGCTGCTCTGATTTGTGACCATAGCTTTAGACAGTGCTGGTACTGCAGTAGTCAGAGACATTGCATGCATGAGGTTTTGTCAATAGTATTGCAGCAGATTGCATTAGCATGCTTGGCATCTCTCTTGCTCTCAGTAGCTTGACGGTGCTGTGTCTGATGTAGCAGACATAAGCAGGTTTCCAATAGAACTATGTCAGAAGTCATATACAATGGGAAAGGGTTTGAGAATTGATGAACAAGTTTGAAATGAAAAGCCAATCTATGACGCATGCAGTAGTTGTGCATATTGTGGTCAGAAGATACAAAAATATGAAGTAATTAACTACTTTAAAGGTATTACAAAGTTTTGGTATGGGGTCATGAATTTGGTTCAAATTAACATCTTGGAAGCATATGCGTTCCTACAATATTCATTGATCGTTGTCGCGGTTGAAATGGAGTCTAAAGTTATGAAATTATAAAGAATAAACTTTCTATGTTGTATAGCTCCCTCTCAAGGTCGAGATATTAATTTAGCTATGAAACAATGTTTCTTGACTAAAATCGACCGATTAGCTATTCTCGTTTGGAAATTATATATCACAATTACATATTCTGAGATTTTCATGGTCGCAGCTACCATTGTATGGCCATAGGCGCTATATGAAATTTATCAAAATTTACCGGGAGCATGGGTAAATTTTGATATTCAATTTTTCTCAAAAACAGAAGTGTTTGAGGGGCTATTTTTTTTAGTGCTTATAATACATCCACAGGGATACCAAATATATCAAAATTGTAAAGATTCACTATCCACCCAATTTTCAAAATTTCCCAAAACTTTGTATTACCTTTAATATGTCAGCTAAATATCTTATTTTCAAAATATTAGATTATACACCCAATCCATGCACAGGTATTTAAGCTATGAGAGACGAATGTCATATGTTCACAAGGAAAAGAAACATTTCACAAATGCTTTAATCACCCTATGTCAATCAGTTGTTGTATTCAATATGTTATTCTGTGAAAATCTACAATAACATGATTTTTCCATTTCATCTATCAGGTTTATAAGTTAGACTTTGAATCCAGAAGAGAAAAATACACAGAGGAGATGGAGGATTATAGATCAAGACTAACGGACGAGCAGCTGGATTCTATGTCGGAAATTGACAGAAACAAACGAGAAATGAAGGCGAAACGCCGACACAAATCAGTAAGAACACCTAAATCGGATTATATCACACATAGAACATTTCTTTTAATAGATCAAAACCACTCCATGTGATTAAACATATTCCTACTAAAAGAGCAGCCATTGAATTTGTTCTACCATTTCCATGCTTCACTAGGGAGATCAGTTTCTTGTGGGCCAGCCAAGTGACTGCCATGCAAGAAACAGCTGCTTTTGCAGACAGCCATGTTATTTGCTCAAGTTACCCCTGTGACCCCATGTCAGAAGTGTACTTATGTTCCTGCTTACTTGCTGAAAATCTGATCATTTCATGATGTCAAAGGTCACTAACTCTCCCTTGATGCTAGCCTTGACCTTGACCACAGGAGGATGTCCAGAGTGGAGAATGATTTGGATTTGTACAAACATGCGTTGAACAGTTCTAAGATTTATATCTGGGGATAACCTTTAAAGTTGCTCAAGCTTGTATATAGAGGGCAGCACACGGACGTGCGATAGCTATACCATCTTGCAGATTTGTTTACGCGCGGCCCATTGCTCAGTGTTATTTTATGATCGCCAGCTTGCCTACTTCACGAACGACCGAGTCTAGTCATGCGCGCCCGATTTATCCCGAGGTTGACTGTTTGTAATTTAATTTTAAAATATAGAATGTATTAATATGTGATTAATCGAATACATTTAAAATTGCAAATTATCATAGTTCTGTAAAAAAAAAATTTAAAGTGACTCGGTAACATTGTTGAAGGTTGATGAAAACAATTGCTCAATTTTTGTATAAAATGTTACTTACTATAAGTATATTCCTTCTACTGTACTAACCCTCTGACATGCAAAAATTCCTTAAAAAATTCTCAAACCACGAAGATATCTATGGTTTTCTTTGAAGGCGTCGATGGGAGGCACCCTTTAACAGTGATTAACAGTAAATTCTCCCAAACATTTTTGAATTTTCCCAACCGTTTTTCCATGAAAAAAAGACATAAAACAGGCTATAAAAAATCTGTCAATACTTAAATGTCTGGAATGGAATGTAGAGCCATTTTATTGCTTTGTGACGGTTTACATTCACCTAAAATGTAATGGAATTGTAATAATATAGTTGGGGGAATTAAGGAATCGATCAGATCAGTTTTTCCCAATTTGTACCATGAATAATGGTCCGTTTTCACTCAAATTTTCAGATTATCTTTAATTGTACATCTAGCATTGAAGACACTACCTTAGCACCACTATCTCTCACCTGAACAATGTTACCAAGTCCCTTTAAAGATTTAATCTTGCAAGTTTTATGTGATATTTTATGGGAATTCAAATATTTTATTACGTATTATTGTCAATGTCCGGGCGTTGTTAGTACGCGTACATGATATTTCCCTTTGTATGCACTGTACATACACTGCAAATGTTCATGCATATATTATGACTGCATTATGTACGATTATTACAGTATTACGCGCGTTACTCCGAAACCGCTCCGATGTACACACAGAGTTTCCTTCGGGAGCTTATGGCGGCGTCTGTGTGCTGCGCTCTATATCCCCAAGCTTGAGCAACTTTAAAGTCACTCTGTGTGGGGGTGATTCAGTTTGAACTGCGGTCCATCAGAGTAGATTTGAAGGTGAAGGCAGAGAGCTTTAACACTGTACGGCTAAACCACAAGATTTTCTGGTATGTTTGTGGTATTTACTTGAATTTGAATTTGAATCCCTTTGGCAAGAGTGTAATCCACGTTGTCCACTGTCCACCCAGGTGTAAATGCCAGGAGTGTCACAGGATGATGGAAATGAGAGCTAAATTAGAAGCCACCGTTATTATTATTATTATTATTGTTTCTTACTTCTAGGAAATGAAGAAATTGAACAAACCTAAAAGGCCGCCAACCGGATACTCTCTCTTTATCAAAGCACATTTCAACCAGCAGCCTGCCGGCGGGAGAACAAGAGAAGAAATAAAGGTGAGTTATTGTAGAGGTGTTGTAGTTAAGTGGTTTAAAGAATTGAGTGGAGATTCGAAGGTCGTGGGTTTGGTCCCCAGAACAGTGCTTATCTCTCTTTATGCAATGCATTTGATCTACATTGCTTCTGTCTTCCCCGATGTTAAATGGGTACCCAGTAAGATGTGAAAGTCATTCTAATTAGTTCAGCATTGTGTGCATCTATAAAATGGTGCCTAGCTGGAATGCTCCCCAGGGAGTTGAAAATGTGCATGCATTATGGGCAGGCAAGCCTTAATTCAATGACTGGGGTGATTGTATTTCTGTAAAGCGCTTAGAGATATTATTGATGTATTAAGCATGATATATATACCAGAATATTATCATTATCATTATTATTACAAACATGACTCACTGCTGGTATATTTTGTTGCCCACTTCTACCTTTCTGATAACTATACCAATGAACTAATACTATATTAGTTTTTTTCTTAAATTTATCTTGGGCATTTCTTGTATGACTAGTACATAGATACTGCTAGTATATACATGTAGATGAAACTATAGATCTCTCTATGGAATTTAAAGAAAATACATGTATGTAATTTTATGGTTGATAACAATATTTTATGACTTAAGTCTGATTAGCCAGTGTAAAGGTAAAAGTAAAGGTGGCCTCAGTCAAACTAAAGGTGGCCTCAGTCAAACTAAAGGTGGCCTCAGTCAAACTAAATTTTGGAAATATGTATATTTCTTCTACAGACTCAATTCAAGGAAGCAGCATCAATATGGCATTCATTACCCGACCATGAAAAACAGGTGAGTTGCAGTCAAATAATTGACAATGCAAGTAGTTGATGCAGTGCCATAGGCGCCGGGAGTGGGGAGGCAGGGGGGGGAGGCAGTTGCCCCCCCAGTAAAAAAAGTGGGGAGGCAAAACGCATTTTTGCCCCCCCAAAACGCCCCCCCCCCCCTCAAAAAAAAAAAAAAGCAGTAAAGGAGTAAAGATGGTTTGTATTTTAACCCAAAAGAACATAATAAAAATAACAACCTGAATTAAATGACATATAAATTTCCATTCAAAGAAAAGGAAAGTTAACAGGAATTAAATTTCCTTAACATTGCGCATGCTACCTATATTTGGCATTGGAGGTTTTTATAATAGCGATACGCGCATATCGTGGACATATTGTGAGAGAATGGGAAAGTGTGTCTGTTATTTGTTATAGGAGTGAGAATCTCATGAGCCCCCGAACGCTGGCGTACTGATGGGGGGGGGGGTATTCTTTATTCGATACCAGTGATTTACAAATGTTGCTGAAATGACATGATTTTCCGGTATTTTTTCTCAATTTTTTCAGTTTGTTTGAAAATTAGAAATTCCCAAATTAACAGTCGGGCGAAAAATATGCTTATTTACAAGCCTTTGTGTCATGGTCTGCAGAACGGGCGGGCTCGGGGGCTCGAGCCCCCCTCACCTTTGAAAAAGTTTGTTACAAAGAGAAAGAAAGAAAGAGAGAGAGAAAAAAAAAGTGACCCACCAATGGCCCTAAGGCGGTCCCCTGTATGCCCATCTGACCGTAATTAAATACCTAAAACCCTCGAGCTTCCGGGGACTCTGCCCCCTGGGCCCACCAAGGGCCCTAAGGCGGGGCCTTGGATGCTCATCTGACCAAAATCAAATTCCTAAAATCCCAGAGCTTACGGGTGCTCCGCCCCCGGTCCCAACCAATGACCCTAAAGGCGGTTCCCTGAATGCTCATCTGACCGTTATTACATACCTAAAACCCCCGAGCTTCCGGGGGCTCTGCCCCCTGGACCCCACCAAGGGCCCTAAGGCGGGGCCCTGGATGCTCATCTGACCGTAATTAAATGCCTCATACCCCAGAGCTTACGGGGGGCCCCGCCCCCAGACCCCACTAAGGGCCCTAAGGCGGTCCCCTGTATGCTCATCTGACCGTTATTAAATACCTAAAAAACCCTGAGCTTCCGGGGGCTCTGCCCCCTGGACCCCACCAAGGGTCCAAAGGCGGTCTCCTGTATGCTCATCTGACCATTATTAAATAACTAAAAAACCAGAGCTTCCGGGTGCTCTGCTCCCTGCGCTCCCCTCTTATTAGTGGCCTGCCAGTGTCACAAATAAGGTATCTAAATATGCTTATCTGACCATAATTTTAATGCCTAAAACCCCTGAGCTTCTGGGGGCTCAGCCCTTTGACCCCCTACCGGGGCTCAGGCCCTGGACCCCTCGCCAATTTACGATCTACCTGATCATTAATAATCCACTTAAAAAAAACGTTCCGCAGGGCCTGCATGTAACGTGTAAGAGTGGTGGTGATGCAGATCTTCTTCTGCCCCCCCCCCCCTCTTCCAAACGATTTTGCTCGTTACGTCACTGCCCCTGGAAGATGAGCCCCCTGGAATGTTTGCCCCCCCCCCCCCCCCCCAATCCCAAACTGCTTCCGGCGCGCCTGTGTAGTGCCTATTTTAGCTTTTAACCAAACCAAAGGGATATTTGAAGGTATTGGATATTGTCTTGTACCTTGTACAACCATCTATAGCAGGCCTTCTCAACTAGTTTATTAGAAGCGCCAAAACAACAATTTATTGAGGTTGAAGTGCCAACCTGTATGTTTGGTGACTATGTTGCGAGGGAGCGAAGCGACCGAGCCGATACCGGGTGGGGTCCAGGGGGCGAAGCCCCCGGAAGCTAGTGGATCTTAGGGATTTTTTAAGGCCCAGATGTGGCATTTTTAACACCTTTTTGTTCCATAAAATCATAATTTCATAATGATGTGAAATAATTAGTACAATTCCTGGCTAAAATCTACACTGGAAGTTAATTTATATGTAGTTATTTTGGTGCAATAAACACGAAAAATGTCAAAATGAAGTGAAAATCCAACAAACAAAATGGCTTGCTTACATTTTGGGCTCAACTTCGACTGCGACTTTTTGATTTTGCTGTTTTTTTTATTTTAAAATATAATTTTTAAATTGTTTCTTTCTTTAATTTTTTTTTTTTTTTTGGAACAGCCGCGCGCCACTCTGACTGACCGCAAGCGCCACGAGTGGCGCGCGCGCCGCCAGTTGAGAAGGCCTGATCTATAGCTTTAAGAACTTATTTTTTAAATATGTACATGCATGACCAACCCTCAGTTTTGTTTAATTATATGGGAGCTTCCTTCTCATTTCCCCAATTTTGTTTTAAAGACGAGAATTAGATGTACTCTAAAACAGAAATACAGGGAGGGGCAGCTTGACTTGACAGGCTTCAGGGTTGGTTTTAGTATCTCCGAGTACAAAGCTGAACCCCTTTTACACACCCCCTCTTGCTGCTCTTCTCCCCTTCTTTTCATTTTGATTGCCTACTTAAAGGTAATACAAAGTTTTGGGAAATTTTGAAAATGGCCGGATAGCGATTCTTTACAATTTTGATGCTTTTGGATGCCCCTGAGGATGTATTATAAGCACTAGAAAAATTAGCCCCTAAAACACTTCTGCTTTCGAGAAAAATTTAATATAAAAATTTACAGGTGCTCCCGGTAAATTTTGATAAATTTCAAATAGCTTATACGGCCATCCAATGGTAGCTGCGACCATGAAAACCTCAGAATATGCAGTTGTGATATAAGATTTCCAATCGGGAATAGCAAATTGGTCGATTTTAGTCAAGAAACATTGTTTTAAAGCTATTTAATATCTTGACCTTGAGAGGGAGCTATACAACATAAAGACTTTTTTTATTTACAATTTCATCACTTTAGACTAGATTTCAACCCCAACAACGATCACTGAATTTTATAGGATCGCATTTGCTTCCAATATGTTCATTTAAACAAAATTCATGACCCCATACCAAAACTTTGTATTACGTTTAAGTCTTTTATTAACCCCTTTGATGTTCTATCTCTGTTTTTCTCCAAACCTAATGCTGTATCTCTTTCTAAATCCCTGCTCATTCACATTTCCCCCTTCATCTTCTATCCTTTCTCATCAATCTCTTGTTCCCTCCATCCTATTACAGCAATACCATGAGAAAGCATCCCTGCTGACGGAGACATACAGAGAGGAGATGGAGGAATGGAAGAGGAAAATGGAAGAGGATGGCATCTCGACTTGATCCTTTCGTCTTCTACTTCTTTCCAACTCTTCAGATGAACACCTCGGCTCTCAACGGAAAACTGAATGGTAATTCTCAATCAAGTGGACTTGTTTTTGCATCTTTGGAGCTGTAAAATATGTTTTATATTTCATTAAATCAATGAATAAAATTGGCCTAATTCACCAAGGACAGAATTCACAAAGGAGGTTTAACCGTTCACTCGCTATGGATCAAACCTCAGACTTGCACATTGTTTGGAGCATGTTTTATACACCTACGTTGTAAGTGTGAAAAAAGTTGAGCTTGAACATGGGATTAAAAACAATTGCAAGGTCTGGAACATTTGTCAGTCTCAGGATGTTAATTACAATTTTCTTTAAATATAAGTCATTTTGGAAAAATTACCAGAGCAATTGCGATACTACCTGTCATGATTCCCACATGCTTTGTACATGTACATGTATGTTCTAAAAGATGTAATTTAGCTTTGCTGTTCGTTTTGACTTCACCTGACCTTAATATTCTTTCTTCCAACCGTACCAATCATAATTTACATGTTAATTTCTGCTGAGTGCGGTTAGATTTTATGATACACGATGCATGTATACAGTAGGCTTGCGGGTGCACCATGTGAGAGAGAGAGAGAGGATTGAGGAGTCCTACAATGCATGTATTTTCAATCTAACTTTTGTGCCAAACATTGGAACAAGTAGGGTAATAGTTGCATTTACACTAATCCACCTGAATACATCTATTGAAGTCTATATATATCTATATTTCAAGTTATCATTCGGCATCACGAAAAGTTGATGGTGACCAAGCCTCCATGATACCGAGTATTCATTATGTTCAAGTACCGGTTGTGATTTTTATCTTGTAAAGGCCAATATGTGTTTTGATATAATTTGTATTGTATGTGATGTGTTGACAGTATTAAATAGTAGAGACCTGTGGCAGGGTCCATGGCTGGTGTACATGTAGAATACAGAGGATGAGGAAGCTGCA
>JAVYIG010017036.1:0-28159 GCA_035222895.1 Strongylocentrotus droebachiensis
ACAACAAAAATGAATTCGGAATTCAATGTTAAAATAAGTAAATAAAGATATTTTAGTTGCGTTAAGTAAATGATTTACCTCAAACCTTATGCAAATACCGAATTTGTACTGTGTTTAGTTTTGTTAAATATATTTTATTGTCCATGTTTTCTATAAACTTTTTATAAATGTCTATACCTGTATAATGTTTGAAGTTTGATTGAATTGTCATTATGTTGTACCGGATGTTTTATAAATTGTCTATATTGATGTAAATATAATTATACAGACTCATATTATTATCGAAACCATGCAGTCCATTTCATTTACGGATGAAAAGAGTATTTTGAATTAAGCTTCTTTTTACTCCCCCTCCCCATTCTCTTTTTAAATTTTTGTATTTATTTTTGGTTATTTTTTTATGTTGGCCATACGTGTTTTCAACTATTGCTGTGAATTGCTGTGAATTTATTCATTAAAATTTGTGTTCATTATAGGCTCATAGCTCGCGCATTTACTAAAAAAGAGCAGAACAATTTGAGAAGCAGATTTCTTAAAGTTTGAACAAAATCGGACAAAACAATAAGAAAGTTATGTTGTTTTAATAGTTGTAATCACTGTACGTAAGGGGGTTCAAATTGGCCGACTCGGTAAGTTACTATGGTGTAGTGGCGGACAACTCTCATTGTTCCATATAGCAACACTACGGAAGCGTTAAAGTGCCATTCTACTTGACGACATGACGAGATATTTCATCTTGTCAAGTCGACTTAATATCCATATCATGTCGACATGTAAAGATATTTAACCTACCATGTCGACTTATCAACTTTTATTAGTCGACATGGCGAAATAAATTATCTTGCCAAGTCGACTTCACAAAAAATACATGTCGTCATGGCGACATATATTATCTTACCAAGTCGACTACCCAAAAAGTAATGTCGACATGGCGACATGTATTATCTTGCCAAGTCGACTTCACAAAAAGTTCATGTCGTCATGGCGACATGTATTATCTTGCCAAGTCGACTTCACAAAAAAGTTCATCTCGTAATAGCGACTTAAATTATCTCACCAAGTCGACTTCCCAAAAAGTATATGTCGTCATGGCGAGATATGTAGTGTGACGAAGACCAAATACATGATTGCACTTAACTGTAATTCTTAAAACTGACTCCACGTGATCATTTATGTCGCCAAGACGACATCTACTGTTATTAAGTCGACTCGGTAACATATTTTATCTCGCCATGACAACATGTACTTCTTACGAAGTCGACTTGGCAAGATATTTTTATTTCGCCATGACGACATATACTTTTTGGGAAGTCGACTTGGTAAGATAATTCATGTCATCATGACGACATACTTTCTGAGAAGTCGACTTGGCAAGATAATTTATTTCGCCATGACGACAGATACTTTTTGGGAAGTCGACTTGGTAAGATAATTTATGTCGCCATGACGACATGAACTTTATGCGAAGTCAACTTGGCAAGATAACTTATGTCGCCATGACGACATGAACTTTTTGTGAAGTCGACTTGGCAACATAATTTATTTCGCCATGTCGACTAATAAAAGTTGATAAGTCGACATGGTAAGTTAAATATTTGTACATGTCGACATGATATGAATATTAAGTCAACTTGACAAGATGGAATATCTCGTCATGTCGTCAAGTAGAATGGCACTTTAACGCTTCCGTGCAACACAATTACTAAAATGTATGATTCTGGCCGGAGTGTCTTTTACTTTTAGAGGCTCTATATAACAATAAGCTTTCCACACTATATTTTGGGTAGTACCCCCAACGGGGCAGACGCTTATGAGAAATTGGTATTAATGTAATTTGTGTACATGACAAACGGGAAAGTTACCCATAATTACTACATGGATACGTCATGCACAATCCACTGACCAAATTGACGATTTTCAAGATTCAAGATTAAAGATAATTTATTGTCATGTAAAAAATACATAAAATTTGCCTTCGGACATTTAAAGGTGCTATACATGTACATAAAAATAAAAATATATAAATACATGCAGACAAAATAATTACATTTCAACATAACATTTAACAATCATCACAATTTTAATTTCAATTTTAATTTCAAACATTCACAACATTCTCATCTTTCATCCGATTCATTTCAAGCTTTCGCCATTCTGTTTCCTTTTAATTTATTTTCGTTTGCATTTATACAAATAAACTCATTTAATTAACCTTATCATTAAATCACCCACAGTTTAAAAATGATTTAATCTCTGAATGGGGTTCACACAGTTGCGAATAAAATTGTTGTGATGGAAAGTCTTCTGAGCGTTTAAAGTCGATTTTGTTATATATATTTTTAAAGGTGCTTTTAAAATGAATAGCAATGAGAAGAACCGAGTGAGAAAGAGAAACTATGGGAGAGGAGAGGGCATGGAGAGTGAGAGGGCATATGGATCGTATAGATCGAAGGAAAGAAGGGAACGCGTTGGAGGAGAAATGGGAGAGAGAGAGGGAGAGAGAGAGAGAAGGAGACAACATAATGGTTTCATGAGGAAACATAGGAGTTCGTGTACTGGTTGTATGTGTTTGATGACTGTCACCAGGCGCGTATACAGGGGGATCCCCCCCCCCGTCAATTTTGTTTATGTGTGTGCCTGTTTCGCCCTCAAATTTGTTTTAATATTTAAAAAAAGGGGTGACAAAAAAAAGTGACCTAATTACCCCCTTCTGACTAAATGTCAAATGAAACCAAACACACAGCAAAAGAAAACAGGTTGATTTTTCTACGATTGCAATGTTACCCAATTCCAGTACGAGCTGCATTTCACAAGGAGAAAACTTTTTAAAGAAAATTACAATTTTATTGATTGAGATTCATGAGGATTTGTTTTGTTTTGTTTTTGATTATTTGGGGGTCTATCTTGAAGTGAAACCACATCCACAAAATAAGTGTATGTATATATTATGCTGCTGGAGAAAGATATTCTTTTTCCTGCCTATGCTATTGATATATTCCTTACGAAAATGTGTTGAGGCGCGAACGCAGATCGAGAGTTCCCTGAATGATTCTATATACTTACTTGGTATACTTACTTGGTATACTTGGTAGATTAGCC
Organism: Strongylocentrotus droebachiensis; assembly: GCA_035222895.1. Lineage (NCBI taxonomy): Eukaryota > Metazoa > Echinodermata > Echinoidea > Camarodonta > Strongylocentrotidae > Strongylocentrotus > Strongylocentrotus droebachiensis. The sequence goes on from JAVYIG010017036.1 coordinate 3,100, forward strand.
CTCTTTTCCTAAGGGAAGGGCTCTCAATTGACTCTTAAAAGTCGCCACTGTAGGTGCAGACACTACTTTTTCTGGTAGGTTGTTCCAAGGTTGGACCACTCTGTTAGTATAAAAGTGGCCAGCCAGTTGAGTTCTGGAACGTCTTTGGAACACTTTTCTAGAATGCCCTCTTAATTCCTTATTTGGGTGGGAGAAGAATCTTTGTGCTGGAGTTGTGTAATAGCCATTAAGGTATTTGTACAAATTGATAAGGTCTGTTCTTGCTCTTCTCTCCTTCAATGTCTCAATAGGAATTTCCTTGTTACCAAGACGTAGGCATTTGGTCTGCACCTTCTCTAACTTCTCAATATTCTTCTTTGTAAGTGGGCTCCAAGCAGATGATGCATATTCCAGCGCTGGACGAATTATGGATTGATACAAAATGGTGATTTTCCTTTCATCCAGTGCAGTGAAACAGCGTCGGAACATTGCAATCTATACAGCGAGCCTTTTTAACTAGTTCATCAACATGTTCGTTAAGGCCCTTTTACACTTTCACGGATCGCATCACGGATCATCCCGGATCGTCGCTCCGGGATCATCCGTGTTATCTCCGGCATTACCGTGTATACACCGGGGAGGCATCCGGCGTGATCCTTGGCGTGCCGGCATATCTGGGGAAAAAATTAAGCTTGCTTAATTTTTCATCCCGGAGTTCACGGATGAAACAATCCGTCCTCTTCCCTGTAGGCACCGTGTAGCCGCCGAATACATCGGGGACAGTCCGTGTAGACACCGGGAGGTCCGTATTAACACCGGTTTCATCCGGGTTTGAAATTCCGTATATAATGAGCGCCTACAAGCTCAAGTCACCCGTCAACATTCCGGAGATATCCCAATAGACAACGTACACCTCCGTGTAAGGACCGTAAAAGTACCCAGTAGCCTCCGTGCTCTTCCTTGAAATCCGTGTTAGCTCCGTATGCGTTTCCGGCGTGGTCCGCGTTGCTACCTTGTCTGTCCGTGGAGACACCGTACTTGCCCGTGTATATACACCCAGTTCGGAACGTATCCACACCGGCATCGAGAAGAAATCGTGGTGTCGCACGCCGGAACACCCCGGATTAAGATCCGGGGTGATCCGTGATGCGATCCGTGAAAGTGTAAAAGGGCCTTTAGGGGTGAGGGTATTGCTAATTATAACTCCCAAGTCCTTTTGGTTTGTCACTTCCTGCAGATGAACACCATTGATAGAATAATTGTAGTTAATAGCTGCTCGGATGCGCAGGACAACACATTTTTCAGCATTGAATTCAAGTAGCCATAGTTTAGACCATGCAGCGAGTGCATTTAAGTCTCTCTGTAGTATGTCACAATCATCTTTCGATGTTATTTGGCGGTAAATCTTGGTATCATCAGCAAACATCTTAGCAGTAGTGAGAACCATATCGGGAATGTCATTTACGAAGATTAGAAAGAGGAGCGGCCCGAGAATAGACCCTTGCGGCACGCCGCTTGTCACCGACCTCCATCTTGAGGTGCCGTTCCTTAGCACTACTCTTTGTCTGCGTCCAGTTAGGAACCCCTCAATCCAATTGAGAATGTGTCCACGGATACCATTGTGCTTGAGCTTGTATAACAGTCGACGATGGGGGACGGTATCGAATGCCTTTCGAAAATCAAGGTAGATGACATCCATTCCTTTCGCTTCGTCGTATGATTTCGTCCAGTCATAAAGACATTCTAAAAGTTGTGTTACACATGAACACTTCTTCTGGAATCCGTGTTGATGACAAGAAATCATATCGTTGTCTACTGCATGTTCCATCAGTTTGTCGTAGATAATTCTCTCAAGAAGCTTTACCACTTGACTGGTAAGGGAGACTGGTCTATAGTTGTTTGGAGACAACCTGGATCCCTTCTTGAAGAGTGGAGTGATATTTGCGTCCTTCCATTCTTGGGGTATCTGTCCGGTTTGGATAGATTGATCAAATAAAATACCAAGAGGTACATCCAAATCAGGAACATTCCTTAGCACATTTACATGTATCCCATCAGGACCACAGGCCTTGTTGATGTGAAGCTTGGAAAGCTTTGCTCTAACTCTGGAAGGGGAAATCTCAATGTCATATACAATGTTGTCGTGTGATATCTCGGGAAGAGGTAGATTGAGATTAAGTTCAAGTGGTTCAGGTTTCAGTACACTTGCAAAAAACTCGTTCAGAATCTCTGCTTTGTTCTGGTCATCTGTTATCTTTACTCCATCGTGTTCAAGAACCTCAATTGTAGCAGAAGATCTAGAGAAGTGCCTCGCATAGTTATAAAACTTCTTTGGTTCAGTTTTAATCTGGTTGATAAGAGACGATTCATAGTCTACTTTGGCTTGGCGTATTACTTCCCCAGTATGAAGTTTCTTTCGAAGATACTGTTCCTTATGGGCGTTAAGTCCAGTCTTCCTTGCTTGAACAGCTGCTCCCCTCCTGGATTTCTTTGCTCTTCTGACTGATCTGAAGTTAATCCATGGAGGTTTGTGGCGTTGACCCGACTTCACAGTTTTAATTGGAATGTATTTGTCAATCCATTCATGATACTTGGATTTGAGTAACTCCCATCTTTCGTTCATACTCCTAGATGCAAATTCCTTCACCCAGTCAACAGATTTAACTTCGTTGGATAATGCCGAGTAGTCTCCCTTGGAGTACAAATAAATCTTGCGTTCTGTCAATGCAATACGAGGTACAGGTATCCTTAGTTCCAATAGCACACTATTGTGATCACTAGATCCCAATTTCTCTCCAACAGTAACAGAGTGAACGATATCTAGGTTTCCGGTAAAAGCTAGGTCGAGGATATTTTGACCTCTAGTTGGATCCTTCACTAACTGGAACAGCATGTTCTCCTCAATACATGTAAGGAATTTCCGAGAAAGGGCAGTATGCGCTTCTCCTTTATCCCAATCGATGTCTCTAAAGTTAAAGTCTCCGAGTAATATCACATTGTCTGTGTCGATTCTTGAAATTGAATTACAGACTTTCTCCAAGTACGGTTCACCACCACGCTCAGGCCTGTAAACTACTCCAATCAATAATTCTGTCTTTGGGTTTGGATGCACTGTGCACCAAACCACTTCCGCATCAGTATCTCCTCTCGGATATAGTGTGGGATTTAAGTTCCTTCTCACAAGAAGTAGTGCCCCTCCTCTTCCAACCTCTGTGTAGGTACCTTCATTGTAAAAATCAAGGCTACGGTCTTGGCGAAAACATACATAGTCCTCAGGTGTGAATTCATTACTGCTCACTGAATTATCTAACCATGTTTCTGTTATGGCGCAGATGTCAATGTCATTTTCATATAAGAAATCTTGAAGTTCAACATATTTGTTCTTGATGCTAAAAGCGTTCATGTGTACAACCTTGAGTGGATTGAATTCTTTTCCTTTACGAATTTGTGATGTGCTTGTGCTTGTGCAGTAAGTGCGGTTCGATCCATCCTGGGGAGTAGTACATGTACTTCCATGTTCTCCTTCGAAAATAAAAGTGTTGTCGGTGCTTGGGTGCGGTGCAGATTCCTTCTTCTTACTAACTAACTCCTTTCCCCTGAACTTCCTACTCTGTCTGGTGGAAGATCTCGAGGTGGTACCTGAGTCTTTAAGAAGAGCTTTTTTCCCCTTATTATCCAGTTTGGGTCACTTAGGCTATCCTTTTCCTACGTAGCTCCTCACGCAACTTGAAGTCCTCTTCTCGCTGTAGAATAGTCATATCTGGACTTATGAAGACCTTGGAAGGATTAAAGCTAACCCCTTCAGGATTTACTCTTCTTACTTTAGGACCACCTCTCAATAGAAGCTTCTATTCTCTTCATTCTCAAGTACAACCTTAATTGGGCGTGGCTTTCCATCTAGCTTCTTTTTACCTAATCTATGAACAGACTTTGGAGTCTATATGCTAAAACTGACTTTTTAAAATCTTGTTATTACGGTCACTGGCGTACTGATGGAGGGGGAAAATGGGAGGGGGTGGGGGTAGTCGCTCCCTCCAATTTAATTTCAAAAGGTGGTTTATTTTTAAATCGTTACCAAGTGATTTACAAATGTTGCTAAGATGACACGAGTTTCCGGGGTTTTGTTCTCACTTTTTAGTTAAAATGTTTTTGTATGCGTTTGTTGGAAAATTACAAATTCCTCTTCAGATAAGTGCCCCAAGTTTTTATCTCTGATAAGCCCTCCTTTTATTTCGACACGTGGTCCCCTTTTCTTCCTAAATGTGCCCTTTTTCCTTCTCATAAGGGAAATGCCTCATTAATTGTCACCTCTGATAATTCCGTGTTTTTTTTTACTTTGACACGTGCTCCTTTTCTTTTCTAATTAGTTTCATTTTCCCTTTGGATAATGTGCCCCCTTTCCTTTCACCATAAAATGTGCTCACAGTCTAAAGCAATTAAGAGCATTTTTTCATTAATTTCTGCCAAAGCTCGCTCGCAACTCTTTCTCGCATTTAAAGTTGATATTAAATTATGTTTCTTATTATTCGCTCACTCGCAACTGCAAAATATGATGCTATGTATCTTGGGTCATGTAAACCGGGCATGTAAATAGAGAAACAAACATTTAAATCTTCCCTGATATTGTAATCACAATGTAGGGGTATATATCAATGTCTAAAAATGGCATATTTCTTCACTTTGAGTTTCCCTTAATTTGTAGTGCCCCTTTTTGTTGCCTCCCCCCCCCCCCACACACACACACACACACACACACACACAAATTTGTTTTTGCCCATTACCCACTGATTACGGAAGATAATTGTCATCGAGAATCCCTAAGTAACGTTGCATTGGATGCCATTGCGAAATAATTCCCGCAAAATGAAGGGAATTCCCCTGAAAAGTCGCTGCCAAGTTAATTATTCTCGGATTTATTTATTTAAAAAGTAATTTTGAAATTGATTTGAAAAAGAAAAAAAATATTAAAATAATAATTTGATTTAAATAAGTATATTTATATATCATTTCATAATTTCAGATATTCATATTTTATATTTATTTTACAAAAATTGTTTTTCTTTTAGATTGGCAAGGCTTGAAACCCAGAAAATCCCCGTCTCTCGCTAGCTTGGTGCGTCAGCAGTTGGGGTTTGATGATCATTACATTTTCGTGAATAAATGACTGGTTGCTTATGAGAAGAAGGTATTCTAGTGCTTGCATGTATATCTCTCTTTTTAATGTTTCTGGTAAGTTTCGAATTCAAGTTTTAATGTTGCACTTGTTTATCATGTTTGTCATCTGGGGGCCGTTTCTCGAAACCGTCATAACTACAAGATCAACGACATCTCGCCACTGTCACGCAACTTGTCAGCTAAGTGTTTCACGAAGCCGTCTTTGCCAAGATGAGCGACAACTTCCGCGACAAGCGAGTTGTCACTGCTCCGAACCTGTCAAGCGCCATCACAAGTCAGTTTGTTGCCATTCCATGGGCCGCGAAATGGACGATTAGTTTCACTATCATTTTGAGAAAAATATAGACGAGTTCGGTACGTAATTCTCTGGGATGCGAAATGCAAATGTGCAAAAGTGAGAATACAAATTATACAGAAACTTTAAAAAGCTGAATATAAACATTAAATCACAAATCATTAAACTATAACATATAAATAAGAGAGGTAAGAATGTTACACACCGTTTTCCATAGTCGATCCATAGTCTTTTCTTAGGATACCGTCATACCTTTGGGGCCTATGTGCATTATTATTCCCTCTCGCTAATTACTTCTTCCAAATTATATTTTCAATATCAAATCAATTATATAACGAGTATTTACGAGACTCTAGAATAAAATCTAGCTGAGAAAAGACATTTTGCCTAAAATTCCTCGTCACAATAAACAAAAAAGTATGTAGATCTATTGATAAACTATCACATTACGGTATCCTTCAACTAACTTTTGATTCGACTGTCGAAAAAAAACACTCACCGGTTTTTCTTCAATTTAAGAATCTTTATAGAAATATGCAAATCGTTTGATGATGTAAATATGATAATGACACTAGACCTATTTATTATTTATTTTAGGAGAATGTATATGTATAGATCTATATTTCTTTTTGAACAATTTTAGCCCCAAAACTTGTTTTGGGTTATTCTTGATAAATCAAGTGGATCGTGACAAAGACTATGTTCTTGAGCTGCTAGTATCGCGATATATCGATATCATGTCTGTCATGGCTTTGTGAAACGGTTTATCCGCTTCATGACATCTCCGTAGGTCGCCGACAGAGATATGACTGTCATGGAGTTGGTTTCGAGAAACGGCCCCCAAATCTCTAAAGTCTAGACTGTGTGTGTCGGATGTACACTGCAAATGCTTCCTGGAAACTGCCTACATCGACACCCTGGGATGTCTTTATCTGGAATTTCTTCATGAATTTAGGAATTTCACCCTTCCTTCTCATGGCAGATTGAATTTTGTGTTCTTTTGGACCAATTCTGTCAACTGAAATCTAAGCTAGATTTTGCCACTCATTTCATTAAGACTAGAGTGCCATCAAAATCTGTAGTCCCACTGCACAGCAAGACTCTGGGGGCCGTTTCTCGAAACCGTCATAACTACAAGATCAACGACATCTCGCCACTGTCGCGCAACTTGTCAGCTAAGTGTTTCACGAAGCCGTCTTTGCCGAGATGAGCGACAACTTCCGCGACAAGCGAGTTGTCACTGCTCCGAACCTGTCATATCTTTTTAATTGCTGTAAAGCGCCATCACAAGTCAGTTTGTTGCCATTCCATGGGCCGCGAAATGGACGATTAGTTTCACTATCATTTTGAGAAAAATATAGACGAGTTCGGTACGTAATTCTCTGGGATGCGAAATGCAAATGTACAAAAGTGAGAATACAAATTATACAGAAACTTTAAAAAGCTGAATATAAACATTAAATCACAAATCATTAAACTATAACATATAAATAAGAGAGATAAGAATGTTACACACCGTTTTCCATAGTCGATCCATAGTCTTTTCTTAGGATACCGTCATACCTTTGGGGCCTATGTGCATTTATTATTCCCTCTCTAATTACTTCTTCCAAATTATATTTTCAATATATTATATAACGAGTATTTATGAGACTCGATCTAGAATAAAAACTGGCTGAGAAAAAGCATTTTGCCTAAAATTCCTCGTCACAATAAACAAAAAAGTATGTATTGATTTGATAAACTATCACATTACGGTATCCTTCAACTAACTTTTGATTCGACTGTCAAAAAAAAAACACTCACCGGTTTTTCTTCAATTTAAGAATCTTTACAGAAATATGCAAATCGTTTGATGATGTAAATATGATAATGACACTATTTATTATTTATTTTAGGAGAATTTATATGTACATATTTCTTTTTGAACAATTTTAGCCCCAAAACTTGTTTTAGGTTATTCTTCATAAATCAAATGGATCGTGACAAAGACTATCTTCTTGAGCTGCTAGTATCGCGATATATCGATATCATGTCTGTCATGGCTTTGTGAAACGGTTTATCCACTTCATGACATCTCCGTAGGTTGGCGACAAAGATATGACTGTCATGGAGTTGGTTTCGAGAAACGGCCCCCTGATGTCTACAGCTTTCACATGGGCTACAGTCATACATGTACAGACATGTACATGTACAGGGAACCACCTAGCTTCTATAGTTCTACATTGTACAACTGGCAACCATGGTCATTACTGTAATGTATTATTATTATTACATTCCTTTCTCCACTATGAGTTGATTGAATTAACATGCCCAAGAAACCTAAATTTCCATGTGGTTCATGTGGGAAAAATGTGTCTTGGAAGTCAAAGGGCATTCAGTGTAATTACATGTAATTCAGTGTGAAGGTGAATGTGAACAGTGGTTCCATGCAGAGTGTATTAACTTTAACTCTACAGACTACAGTGCCCTAGGCACCAGCTCAATTGTGTGGATCTGCAACATCTGTGGAGTACACAATATCAGCAGGTCAGATCTACTCCTTCCCAGTGCCTACAGTAGCAATTAACTTCAGCAGCCAAAATCTGTTCAGCCATTTGAACCACACTGACATTGAAACATGCACTACAAATCCTGACAGCAAGGATGAAGGCGAAAGTGATACTCACTATGCCTTGGATCACCAAATTAAGTTCTCCTCCTCACCCAGAACATTGAAAAACAAACCCAACAACCCAACAAAGCCAAAGGCAAATTAAGTCTTAACAATACTCAACGTAAACTGCCAGAGTATTCGCGCTAAGAAGCAGTCATTCGCAATTCTTATACATCAACACAATCCAGATGTAGTAATAGCTGACGGAAGACATACGCAGTAGTGAAGTGTTCCCCACTGACCACTACAACATTGAAAGAAGGGATAGACCCAACGATCCCCATGGCGGTGTATTTCTTGCGATCAGGAAGGATCTTTTGGCATCCAGAGAAATTGAACTAGAAACTGACTGTGAGCTCATTTGATGCAAGATCAGCATGCCAGGAGCCAAGACTCTCCATGTTGCTGCCTTCTACAGGCCCCACGAGGGAGATGAAAAGAGCCTCACAGAGCTCGAAAGGTCCTTGTCAAGACTGAGCCCCACCCACTCTGTTGTAATAGGCGGTGATTTCAACTTACCGGGATGGGATTGGAGAAACCAACAAGTCGGCAATTGCAGATATCCCAATCTCCATCGCAGACTGGGATCTCTCCTTGATGACCACGGTCTCACCCAAGTAGTTACTGAACCAACCAGATACCAGAACACACTTGACTTACTCCTTGTCAGTAATCCAACTGTAGTCAATAAGGTTACCGTTGTCCCAGGAGTGTCTGACCATGATTGCCCTCTCGTCAAGCTAGATGTGAGACAAACCAGGCGGCACCAGATGCAGAGGAAAGTTTTACTCTACAGCAAAGCTCAGTGGGAGAAGCTTGGTTAGAGCATGGAAGCAGTCAGAGATGAGATAGAAGCTAAAGTACCATATGCCTCTGTGAATGAACTATGGCTCATCTTCAAGACTGGCATCGAGAAGGGTATCATAGGAAAGTGAAAAGTATGCCGCAGACCTGCCGCAGACCTGCCGCAGACCTGCCGCAGATCTGCGGCAGACTTTTAGTCTGCGGCAAAGAGTATGCCGAAGTATGCGGCAGAAAGAAATTTTGCTGCAGACTTGCCGCATACCAATGCCACAGGAACAGTCTGCGGCAGATCTGCGGCAGGATGAAATTTTGCTGCAGACTTGCCGCATACCAGTATGCCACAGGAACAGTCTGCGGCAGATCTGCGGCAGGATGAAACTTTGCTCCAGACTTGCCGCATACTAGTATGCCACAGGAACAGTCTGCGGCAGATCTGCGGCAGGATGAAACTTTGCTCCAGACTTGTTGCATACTAGTATGCCACAGGAACAGTCTGCGGCAGATCTGCGGCAGGATGAAACTTTGCTCCAGACTTGCCGCATACTAGTATGCCACAGGAACAGTCTGCGGCAGATCTGCGGCAGGATGAAACTTTGCAGATTGTCCCTATTGGACCAATTGGGCCCATTGGCCCCATTGGCCTATGCCCCATTAGACTTTAATGGGACCCCAATTGGCCTGAAGTTGGACTTCAATTGGTCCAATTGAAACCAATTGAAAACCTTTTAAAGTCTAATGGGGCAGATCGATTGGTCCAATTGAAATCCCATTAAAGTCTAATAGGACCAATTGAAACCAATCATCTCATGCATATTCATTATTACTTTACACGTGTGACAGAAAAATAAATTTATCATGATTTGTTAAGCAAATTAAGACAATGCACATCTATTTTCCTTTTGCCATTATTAACCAATAGATTATTTTGTCTGATCGTGTTACAATTACATTCACGTTTTAGCAATAGATTGATAGATTGATATTGATTATATGATTACTAACCAAGAAACAATGTACATATTTAGTATATATATGTGTACGAGCATGTGCCACTTTAAATGTTACTCTTGAATTCACTTCAAATGATCTATGTAATGGAGTTAATACAATTGAGAATAGAATATACCTAATTGGTAATATCGATATATATTGGTATTACCTAATTGGTAATATCGATATTGCCAATATCGATTATGAAGTATCAATCAGTTTATCACTGGTTCTTCTACATGCATACTTTATTGCCACGTACTGGATATGAAAGAGTATGCGGCAGGTCTGCAGCAGGTCTATATGAGATATGAATATTCATGATGAAGAGTCTGCGGCAGGTCTGCAGCAGACTCTTCATCATACTGAAAAAGTATGTGGCAGGTCTGCAGCAAGTATGCGGCAGGTCTGCAGCAAGTCTGCGGCAGACCTGCCGCAGACTCTTCATCATACTGAAAGAGTATGCGGCAAGTCTGCGGCAAGTCTGCGGCAAAACTAATTTGCATGTGAAAAAGATGACTGTCTGCGGCAGGTCTGCTGCAGATCTGCGGCAAGTCTGCCGCAGGAGTATGCGGCAGGCTCATTTCTTTCCTATGGGATATATCAATGACTTCATTCCTCAAAAGCTGACTCCACACAAAGCCAACTTACCATAGGTGACAAATAGCATCAGACGACTCATCAAGAAACGTGACAGACTGAGCAACGAGTGCAGACACCTCCGGAAGAGAGAGGGCCTCGTTCCATATGCTCTGGAAGAGCAGCTCCGTGATCTCAAAAGAACACTCCAATCCGCACTCAGGAAAGCTTACTGGAACTATGTCGAGTCCATCTTTACTGTTGAAGATGAAGACGAAGGACCAGGGAAGTACAACTGCATGAAGAGATTCTGGCAATTCATCAAGAATAACAGAACTGACAGTGCTGGAATTGCGGAACTCAAATCTGACGGCGTGCTATTCAGTGAACCTGCTGAGAAAGCTGATGCCCTGAATAGACAGTTCAAAAAGGTTTTTACCCAGGAAATTCCAATCCCTCCTCATCTGTTGCCAGATACTTCTGAACACGAATCGATGCCTGACATAGTGATAACCCTGAAGGGTATCGAGATGATGTTTAAGAAACTCAAACCACATAAAGCGCCAGGGCCCGATGGGATCACCCCACGCATCCTGAAGCAGCTATCCAGAGTCATCTCTCCCATCTTACGCATCATCTACAGACTCTCGTATGACACCGGCGAGAGACCAGATAACTGGCACAAAGCAAACGTGGTGCCTGTCTACAAGAAAGGCGACAGAACCGATCCTAGCAACTATCGCCCAATCTCCCTCACATGTATCTGCTGCTAGATGATGGAGCACATCCTTGCAAGTAGCATCATGAGGCATGGCGATGAAAAGGACATCCTCCACCCCCTCCAACATGGGTTCCGACCAAAGAGATCCTGCGAGCAACAACTACTGGGATTCGTTAGTGACCTCCACAAGAACATGGAGCTAGGTCTGCAAACTGATGTCCTTGTCATGGACTTCAGCAAAGCCTTTGACAAGGTCGGTCACCAGAGACTAATGCACAAGATGGACCACTATGGAGTGAGAGGCAAAAGCAACAGGTGGATCACCAACTTTCTTCACCATCGAACCCAGCAAGTCGTTCTAGAAGGCCATGCATCACCTGAGGTCGACGACGACTCAGGAGTACCCCAAGGCTCTGTCCTCGGACCCTCTCTATTCCTGTACTACATCAACGACCTGCCAGACAAGCTCACCTCTCCAGTACGTCTCTTTGCAGACGACGCCATCATCTACCTAGCGATCAAAGGCAGACAAGACCCTCTTGAACTACAGGAGGACCTTAATAGGCTTGCTGAATGGTCCTCTGAATGGATGATGGAGCTCAACACGGACAAGTGCAAGACCATCACAGTGTCCAGGAAGAAGAGCCAGATACGACACCAGTACATCCTGAATAACACACCACTGGAAGCAGTCTCATCAACCAAGTACCTTGGCATCACGATCACATCAGACTTGAAATGGGACAAACACATCACAAGCATATGCCAGAAGGCAAACAACACCCTTGCCTTCCTCAGACGAAATCTCCGGATCAACTCACCAAAACTGAAGAGTACTGCCTACAAAGCTCTAGTAAGACCACTCATTGAGTACAGTTCTACAGTTTGGGATCTCTCCTCTGCAACCACATCCATCAAATAGAAATGGTACAAAGACGGGCCGCTAGATTCACCCTCAATCGGTACCACAACACCTCTAGCGTGACCTCCATGCTCTAACAACTTGACTGGACCACACTCGAGCAACGCAGAGAAAATTACAGACTGGTGATGATGTACAAGCTCCACAACAACCTGGTAGCGCTCGACACAGCATCCTACATCAACCCTGTCACAAGATCCTCCAGGACTGCCCATGCACATAGCTACCAAGTCCTCCGTTCAAGAACTGAGCAACATAAGCAGTCCTTCTTTCCCAGGACTGTGAGGAGTTGGAACAACCTGCCATCAGAAACAGTATGTGCCTCATCCGTCAATGCCTTCCGTCAATGCCTGACGGGAGGCAGCAACCAAGTCCGGGAACTTTTTACTTGCACCATGTAAATAGCATTGCACCATGCACCTTGCTCTCGTAAGCACACACACACTCATCAGTCTGCAAGAATCTTCAACTGTTAAGGAGGTAGACTTAACCCAAAGAAGAAGAAGAAGAAGAAGAAGACAGACCGCAAGCTACGCCTTTGGTCTCTGGCGCTAGTGTACTTTCGTATACATTTTTGACCCGTAACTCCTGCGTGGAGATACCCTACTAAAACATACCCCAAAATCAACTAAATCTTCATCAATTGTTCAAATAATGGTCATGATTTAAAAGTCGTTGTGTTTCTTACCCCTTTTGTGTAAGTTAGAGTGTATTACGGTAGGCCAATTCACATATTAAAAGATTGCTATCCAATGAATTATTGGATGAATTGAATATTTGAAGTAGATCTAGACTAATCGTCTTTCTGGTCCATTTTCGCTCTTTCCTTTTTTTTCTTTAGCTGTTTTCGTATCAGTAACGCCTCAACATGAATGACGATCGGCTACTAACGACTGATCCAAACCAAGTCAGCCAGCGTGATGATGAAAGAACAACAGCAGGAGGATTGAGAAATGATCAAAATAATGTGATGATGCAGAGTGGTAATGGTTTGCTTACAACATATATCAACTCTGAGGAGATCAGAACTGTAACAGATTCTGCACTGAATGAGAGTCGTCTGCTCAAGGGTAATGTCCGCTTCATTTCATTAATAGAATTAAAACATCCAGATTGGAGCATCAATTTTTATGCCTCCGTTACGAAGTAGCCGGAGGCATTATGTTTTCGGGTTGTCCGTCCGTCCGTCTGTCCGTCCGTCCGTCCGTACGTACGTCCGTCCGTCCGTACGTCCCGTTCTCGTGATCGCGTTATCTGAAGAACCGATTGATGGATTCCTGCCAAACTTTGGTCATGTATGTATCTTGCAGAGTCGATGAACTGATTAGATTTTGGGGTCACGAGGTCAAAGGTCAAAGGTCACAGGGCTCATTATGTATGCAAAAACTGCTCGTGATCGCGTTATCTGAAGAACCGATTGATGGATTCCTGCTAAACTTTGGTCATGTATGTATCTTGCAGAGCCGATGAACTGATTAGATTTTGGGGTCACGAGGTCAAAGGTCACAGGGCTCATTATGTATGCAAAAACTGCTTGTGATCGCGTTATCTGAAGAACCGATTGATGGATTCCTGCCAAACTTTGGTCATGTATGTATCTTGCAGAGCCGATGAACTGATTAGATTTTGGGGTCACGAGGTCAAAGGTCAAAGGTCACGGCTCATTATGTATGCAAAAACAGCTCGTGATCGCGTTATCTCAAGAACCGATTGATGGATTCCTGCCAAACTTAGGTCATGTATGTTACTTGCAGAGCTGGTGAACTGATTAGATTCTTGGGTCATGAGGTCAAAGGTCAAAGGTCATGGGCTCATTATGTATGCAAAAATAGCTTGTGAACGCATTCTCATTAGAACTGACAGATGGATTACTATTTAACTCTGGACATCTTGCAGAGCCAATGAACTGAGTAGATGTTAGGGTCATGAGGTCAAAGATCAAAGGGTCATATATGTATATGAGAAATTGCTTGTAATCACGATATTCTGAGAACCTGTTAATGGATTACAATTGAACTTGAATTTGAAAAATTTCTTCTGTTTTGGTTTGTAAAACTGCTCTATGACGGAGGCATCATTTCGACTGCGCGCAGTCGAAGTTCCATCTAGTTTTGATTTCTTTTTAATTCTAAAGAGGGGGAAGGGTTGAGTGTGGTAGTGGTTTTGTGAGTCAAATTACAGTGTATTAATTTTCATAGTTAAAAACTCTGAACAACATTATACTATAAGTAGGACTATTTTCTTTCCATTTTAACCTGTTGAATTTAAACATATATATTAATATATACGCACTTTATAGACCCCTGCTCAAGTTTTTTGGGGCTTATTACTGAGTAAGAAGAATTGAAAGTAATTCAAAATAATAGTTTAGTGAAACATGGACTTTGCCATTTTTGGTCTTCTTTTCATTTTTTATTATGTTCTTGTTTCATCATACTTAATATGTGCAAAATTCATTGTATTTTCTCTTATACATGTATTTTATTATAACAGAACAACTTGCACGAGTAATTTATAACGCTAATAGTTGCCTGACAGCATGGAAACAAAGGATAGCTGAGATGGAGTTGATCAAAAAATTTAATGCACAGCTCAGACAAGAATTCATCAAGATCCATGAAAAGTCAAAGAAGAAGGTTCAGCAGCTAAATCACACGATCAGCCAACTTCAGAAACAAAATGACATTCTTAAGAAAGAGGTAGTGTTATATTCAAAATCTACTTTTCTTCTTTGTTTAGAACGCACTTAGCTTCTTATCTGCAAATAATGCTGTAAGTATCATTGTAAAATAGTATTTTCCTTTTCCTGTGTTCCTCATACGAAAGAGACTCCTGCATGTATTACAAAACACTCATTGATTTGATCTCTGTTGGATGCTTCTCATCATTAGTCATTCCTAACTTGTACTTAAAAACAAAAAATCAATGATAGATTTACCAGTATCTAGAGTGCAAACCTTAATCTCAGAAATTCATCTTTTTAGAAATAGAAATTGTGCTTTGTATGTCAATGTCTTACACATTTATTTCCTATTAGTTGTATACAGACTTATTTATTATTGAACAGACTTGCATACGTATATATAACTTCATTGTTATGCCTTCAGATGTATTAAACCTTTATATATTAGGTATTTGTATGTTTGCTTAAATAGGAATTAAACTAAAACTGAATATGTCACATTCTCACTCGTAAAATTGCTTGTGAATGATGACATTATACAACTTATGTCATACTAAGTACCGCCAGCCTGTGGTAGATTTGAAGACAAACATGAGAACGATTACTCACAAAGATTACATCTCTGTTCATTTTGTCAATCACAGAATTCTGAGTTGCAGAGACAGGGATCACCTGATCTTTCCTCGGCAGGTCAAGGGTCGTACCGTGGGCCTGCAGTCCTGGAGGCGCTCAAGGGTCACATGCAGGCTGTAGAACAGATCCTGCGTCAAGAGCTGTCCAGCATGAAGCAGGAGGACACGGAGAAGGACATCCTGGAGAAGCTCATGAAGAAAGCAGAGGAGATCCTATTCACAGAGGATGTAGACATGGTATTAACTGAAATGCCGTTGATCCAATAGCATATTGATGATTGTAGATTTTTAGTCAGGCAGTGTCTTGAAATGTGGACATACTAAACTGTAGATTTGCTTAATTTGCACTAGTGTGATGATTAGGATGATTTTTATTGAGTGTGATTATGCTATATAATATATGTTTTTTCAATTTTTTAGCTGTGGGTGTGGGATTTGAATTACCAGCCCATATCTAAACAACTATCAAATGCATGCAGAATTTAGCATTAAAGTGAGCACGACAGGAAAATCTAGCTAGCACAGATTGATACCTTTTAGAACTTAGAAGAAAAACGTGTTAGCAAATATACTGTGCAATTATTTTTAGAAGACAGCTTGAATTTTTTTTTAAACAAGGAATGTTTATGGTCATCAATAGTCATTCCTTACTTGTACTCTTTAAACAAAAATCAATGATAGATTTACCAGTATCCAGTGTGCCAACATTAATTACAGAAATGCATTCTTTTAGAGATAGAAATTTTGCTTTGTGTGTCAATGTGTCTTCACAAGTTCACAGACTTATTTATTATTGAATAGACTTGCAAATGTATATATATAACCTCATTGTTATGCCTTTAAATGTATTAAACATTTATGTATTGGGTATTTGTATGTTTGCTAAAACTGGAATTAAACTAAAAAACTGAATTTAGCCGAACTGAATATGTCAAATTGTCACTCGTGAAATTGCTTGTGAATGATGACGTTATACAAGTTATGTCATACTAAGTACCGCAAGCCTGTGGTAGATTTAAAGACAAACATGAGAATGATAACTCACAAAGATGACATCTCTGTTTATTTTGTCATCACAATGAAAAGTGAAAAGTGTGGTAGCAAATATATTGTGCAATTATTTTTAGAACACAGCTTGAAAAAGTTTTAACACAAGTAATGTTTATGGTCTTGTTTGGTCTTATCCAGTATCAAAGCCCATCAAAGTCACCTCCCCAAGAGAGACGGGATGTCGAGCCTCTGAGAGGGAATAAGTCTCTGATTGAGCGAAAGGCTATCCCACTCTCTCCAACAGGTGAGCATAGTCTTTATGATATCCTCCACATTTTATTACACCTAGTATGTGGGTAATTTGCTTAGTCTGTAGTTGTAAGTAGGCGTACAGCACATGTTTTTTTTAAAATTGGCTTGATGATACCAGATTATTTCAACCAGATGCCATATATATTTAGAGTAATGTTTGCTATGGGTGACCTGACGTATGCTCTGGACTATTTAGTCAAGTTCTAGGGTTAGGGTTAGGGTTTCAATTGGGGTTTAGGTCTGGTGTAGATCTATGCGTAGTGTTTCATCCAGGGTTGAAGGTAGAAATCTGCCTGATATAGAATATAGACCGCAGAGCAATTGTCATCAGAACGTTTGGTGTACAACCTTGTCACTACAGAGATATACAAATCTCGGATATAATATTAATCGGACATCCGTTGGAAATTGTGAGAAATTTTATTACTGGTAAAGGATTTAATGACATTTCAGTGTACCAGTACTCCATATCCAAATCGAGTCAATTCTGCCATCATATTGTACATACAGGTCAACGTGCCTATAATAAGTCCCTGGAAAACATTCTTGGTCAGCTCCAAGCTCTTCGTCAGCAGTTCATGGAGACTAATACTGCCCTCAACAAGGAGCGAATGAGCAGCAAGGCACTAGATAAGCAGCTTAAGAAGAACCAGGAAGAGCTGAATGCGCTTCAAGGGATTCAGGAGACTCATGTTGCTGAGGCAATAGAAAGGCAGCGTAAAGAAGATGATATGAAACACAGGACTGAGGTGGATGGAATGACATTGCTTGCAGCAGAGAAACATCAGAAACATGCCTTTGATGTGAGTTTGTTCTTTAATTTTCTTTGTAGAAATAAAGAATAAAGCTATGTGCTAAACAAAGTATTCTACCACTATTTCTACTACTACTACTTCTACTACTACTACTTCTACTACTACTACGTACTACTACTACTCAAGCCTGGAATTTTTTTTTCTCCACAGTAGCTCTTCCTAAAAAGAAAAGAGCCCCTGTGAGCCTTCACACGGGGGCTCGATCTTTCAGTAATGACGGAGACTCTTTTTTTTTAAATACAAATTTCCATTGAATTGGTACTGCTGCACTGCTTCCGTTGTTTTAATCGGTAATACTCATACAGGTATGGAGATGTGCGGCAAATAAGTGTTCATTTGTTTACAATATGGGGGCTTCCAGACACTGATAAATTTGAGCGAGAAACGCTAATCTTACTTCCATAGTTCTATTTGATTGATTTAAGGTTTGAAACTCAATATTGTGTGAAAGTTGTAAAAGAAAAAAAGAAAAAAAATTATAATTCCATGTGGCGATTTTTACTCTGACGGAGGCTATTTTGTTGCTTACGGGGACAAATCACTGGTCGCCCCGTGTATGTCGAGCCTTGCTACTACTACTACTACTGCTAGTACTACTACTTCTGCTACTACTACTTCTACTACTACTACATCTACTACTACATCTACTACTACATCTACTACTACTGCTACTATATCTACTACTGCTACTACTACTATTACTACTGTAATACTAGAGTAGGAGGCCATTATGACTTTTCATCTCAGAATGTTTAAACAAAAATGTATTTTTTTAATTATATTGTGTCAGCTACAAAATGTAACATTGGTACTATTGAGGGATATGACAATGCATGTCGATGCCAATGGGTACGTATTGTGCAAGGATCTTAATTCACTCTTGTATGAAATGTAGGAATTTTTTCTTCATCTCTTTTGCAACTATTACGTTAATGTTATTTAAACTGAATCTAGTACAAATCAAAGAATATTAATAGATGTCACATAATGTTAACTGAAAACTCTTTATTTCTTTTGTACACCTGTCTATGCTCAAATCAATCTGAAAAAGTTGTTTTTAATTGAATATTGGAATTCCTTGTCTTAGGAGTCTATATACTACAGTGTAATCAAAGATTTGAGGCAACAAGTCACTAGTCTCGCGGCAGAGCTTGAACTGAAAGATAGATGTCTCAATGAGGAGAAGTCATATGTTCAGCAGCAGGAAGAAATGTAAGATATTAATCAATGTTAATGTTCGAAAGGGAGAAACTGAGTCCTTGAAAGTCCTGGCCAAATACTTCTGTTAAATCTGCACATATGTATCAGTGGACATAATCATTACCAGTAATCGATCCTAAGCTGTACATATTGTTTTACAGTGCAGTCTAAAAGCATTTTCATTTTTAAACATATATTTCCTAGAATTAATATATAGATTGATAGATTACCCGTATTTGCCGGCGATAAGGCTGTACCCCCGATTTAAAAAAAAAAGAAAACTTTCGTCAGAGGCGGGATTTGAACCCTTGCGTACAAAATGTAGACATGTGTTACTCTAGACCAGGCCTTCTCAACTAGTTTATTAGAAGTGCCAAAACGAAAAGATTTTGTAGTTGAAGTGCCACCCTGTATGTTTGACCGAGCCGAAAACGGATGGGGTCGAGGGGCAAAGAAAGGTAGCAGGGGGCGGAGCCCTCTGAAGCTGGTGGATTTTATGGCTTTCTAAAGTCCCAAATGGGGCATTTTTAACACCATTTCATTCCACAATATAATCAATCCTAATTTCATATTGATATGAAAAAATTAGTACAATTCCTGGGTACAATTACACTGGAGGTAAATTTATATGTAGTTTTTTGGGTGCAATAAACTAGGGAAATAAAGTGAAAATCAAACAAACAAAAACAAGATGTTTCCAGAGATTGGCAATGTTAAAATTGGTAGCCCATCGTAAGCTTACTGTTGTTTAGAGATTAGGTTTAGAGTCGTATAAAATGGTAAAAAACAATAAATTCCCCCTTTCTTCCTGTTTGTTAAACAGGCATTTTAGGTTCAAATTCGACTGCAATTATAGGAAAGAAATGAGCCTGCCGCATACTCCTGCGGCAGACTTGCCGCAGATCTGCAGCAGACCTGCCGCAGACAGTCATCTTTTTCATGCAAATGTATGATGAAGAGTCTGCGGCAGGTCTGCCGCAGACTTGCCGCAGACTTGCCGCAGACTTGCCGCATACTCTTTCAGTATGATGAAGAGTCTGCGGCAGGTCTGCCGCAGACTTGCCGCAGACTTGCCGCATACTCTTTCAGTATGATGAAGAGTCTGCGGCAGGTCTGCCGCAGACTTGCCGCAGACTTGCCGCATACTCTTTCAGTATGATGAAGAGTCTGCAGCAGGTCTGCCGCAGACTTGCTGCAGACTTGCTGCATACTCTTTCAGTATGATGAAGAGTCTGCAGCAGGTCTGCCGCAGACTTGCCGCATACTCTTTCAGTATGATGAAGAGTCTGCGGCAGGTCTGCACAGACATGGCAACTAAATCAGACATGGATTGTCTGCCGCAGACTTGCCGCAGACTTGCCGCATACTCTTTCAGTATGATGAAGAGTCTGCAGCAGGTCTGCCGCAGACTTGCTGCAGACCTGCCGCATACTCTTTCAGTATGATGAAGAGTCTGCTGCAGACCTGGCGCAGACTCTTCATCATGAATATTCATATCTCATGTAGACCTGCTGCAGACCTGCCGCATACTCTTTCATATCCAGTACGTGGCAATAAAGTATGCATGTAGAAGAACCAGTGATAAACTGATTGATACGTCATAATCGATATTGGCAATATCGATATTACCAATTAGGTAATACCAATATATATCGATATTACCAATTAGGTATATTCTATTCTCAATTATTAACTTCATCACATAGATCATTTGAAGTGTATTCAAGAGTAACATTTAAGGTGACACAGGCTCGTACACATATATATACTAAATATGTATATTGTTTCTTGGTTAGTAATCATAGTTTCTTGGTTAGTAATCAATATATCTATTGCTAAAACGTGAATGTAATTGTAACATGATCAGACAAAATAATCTATTGGTTAATAATGGCAAAAGGAAAATAGAAATCACAAAAATGATGTGCATTGTCTTAATTTGCTTAACAAATCATGATAAATGTATTTTTCTGTCACACGTGTAAAGTAATAATGAATATGCATGAGATGATTGGTTTCAATTGGCCCTATTAGACTTTAATGGGATTTCAATTGGACCAATCTGCCCCATTAGACTTTAAAAGGTTTTCAATTGGTTTCAATTGGACCAATTGAAGTCCAACTTCAGGCCAATTGGGGTCCCATTAAAGTCTAATGGGGCATAGGCCAATGGGGCCAATGGGCCCAATTGGTCCAATAGGGACAATCTGGACCAATTGAAACCATCTGAAGTCCTATTAAAGTCCCATTGAAACCTGTTAAAACCTATTGAGACCAATTGAAACCCAATTGGTGTTCAATTGGTTTCAATTGGATTTTCGTCTTGGGTAGTTACAACAAAAAAGTGAGTGAGTCACATATGGCACAACAAAAAAGTTTGAAACAGTCCGTTAATTCCTCAGTCTCCTCTTATGTAATAAATTCCTCTTATGGTACCAGTTGAACTTGAAGCAAATTGTTTGGTTTGACAGAAGCTAAAAAGACAATTAACAGTGCTAATTAACACAGGAATTTACAAGATCATGGGCTCAGCCTGCAACCTCATATGGTACTGCATGTCCTACAAAATGGCCGCCTATAGCCTTGCTTCAGACTGTATAATTTCCCACTTTTCTGTGGCAGACCTGCCGCAGACTGTTCCTGTGGCGTACTGGTATGCGGCAAGTCTGCAGCAAAGTTTCATCCTGCCGCAGATCTGCCGCAGACTGTTCCTGTGGCATACTAGTATGCGGCAAGTCTGCAGCAAAATTTCGCCCTGCCGCAGATCTGCCGCAGACTGTTCCTGTGGCATACTAGTATGCGGCAAGTCTGGAGCAAAGTTTCATCCTGCCGCAGATCTGCCGCAGACTGTTCCTGTGGCATACTAGTATGCGGCAAGTCTGCAGCAAAATTTCATCCTGCCGCAGATCTGCCGCAGACTGTTCCTGTGGCATACTAGTATGCGGCAAGTCTGGAGCAAAGTTTCATCCTGCCGCAGATCTGCCGCAGACTGTTCCTGTGGCATACTAGTATGCGGCAAGTCTGCAGCAAAATTTCATCCTGCCGCATACTTCGGCATACTCTTTGCCTCTGCGGCAGGTCTGCGGCAGGTCTGCGGCATACTTTTCACTTTCCTATGCACATACACAACACAAGCAAGCATACTTACAGATATCTATGTTAATTGATTTTGTTGTTTTTGGATTGATAGAAACGAGGCACTGCAGAGTACAGTGAGTATGAACCATAAAGAGCTTGCGAAGGCGAGACAAGAAGCTCAGAGCTACGTTGATACCATGCATGTGGAACTCACGAGAAAGGAAACCCTCTGTCAGTCGGAGAGACAGAAGGCCTTTCATGAAAAGTAAGAACTAGATTATGAAACGAAAATTTATTGTTGGAAATTATCTCATATGTAATGCATGATAGAGATTGTTCAGCCTTTTGAAACTCTTTTCAGACAGGACCTGGTGAGCCACCTAAAAAATCTGCAATTGCAATTGAAAACTATATGACTTGTAAATGAGTGCCAAGGGGGGGGGGGGGGGGGTGCAGCAGAAACAAGCAGTATGCAACAAATGTCTTTATGCATGTGCGCTATGTTTAAAGCCCAACTGTACTACTTGTAGTTACTTCCTCCCTCTATATAGAAAACAATGCCTTATTGGTGACCATTGGTCCCCCATGATCCTCTTTTTCTTATGTTAGTTGAGAGCTGAGTTGATGAGATAGCCACCTGTCAGTCACCACCCTGGGGGGGGGGGGTCTAATCCCTCCTAGCCAAACTATTACAGACAGTCTTTAAGAGTGTTATTATATGTAGGCTTGTGATGCACATTATGCTTATGTCAGCATATTTTGCTGCAGTATATTTTACTTCATCATGACTGAACGAGGCATGAGTATATAGACAGTCATGATCCATGTAAATCTTCCTCATTACATAATTAACATACAAAATGTTATGTGTGCTAAAAAAATCCATGGGACATTAAGCTTTGGACCATAATTGTCATTGCTTAGTTTTGTTTCAAATGTTTTACAGGTTACATCATGACAAATGCAAGGAGGAGTTGGGAACTGCTAAAGTCAAACTCAACCAGTTGATGAAAGATAGAAATGAGGTTAGTGGTATGCTTCAGTATCCTACTACTCTATTTATATAACTTCTATAGTATGAAGAAACAGATGTGCAAATGCTTTTACAGGATTGTTGTTGTTTCTACATTACCCCCATTGAGTGGTGATGTAGAAAGGGAAACAGAAATCAAGAGTTAGGAAGAGAAGGAAAAAACTTGAAAAAGGCAATGTGACCCTTTTCAACATCCTCCCTTTGGCCTCATTCTCTTGCTTTTCATGTACTAGTACGATCGGTGGGCCCCTATCAATTAAGGTAAGAGGAATCCAAATCATGTAAAAAAAAAAATTGAATTTGACCTTTTTCGCGCGCTCTGAGCGCGCACAACTTACGCACGGACACGTACGGACAGAAAATTTTGAAATCTTCTAAATGACCTGGTTCGTACTCAAAATTGTTCATGAGTGATTTTCAGCATTTTTGTCTCGCCTGCGTTGCAAAAAGCGAGACGTATAGGCGCCGCTTTTCCGGTGACGGCGGCGGCGTCAACATCAAAAACTTAACCTAAGGTTAAGTTTTTGAATTTTTGATATAATTTTGAAAGTATAAGTTCTTAGTCCATGAAACTTGGACTATAGGGTCATCAAGTATCCCCAATCATGTGAGTAGAATTTCAGGTCACAAAGTCAAGGTCAAAGTTCATTTTGGGTCAACAGACTTGGACTATGTTGTGGCATCATCATCGAAAACTTAACCTAAGGTTAAGTTTTTAAATTTTTAATATAATTTTGAAAGTATAAGTTCTTAGTCAATGAAACTTGGACTATAGGGTTATCAAGTATCCCCAATCATGTGAGTAGTATTTCAGGTCACTAAGTTAAGGTCAAAGGTCATATTAGGTCACCAACTTAGATATTGAATTTTTAGCATATTTTCAAAATTGATTGTTCAAATTCCAGGAAACTTGTACCCAAGGGTTATCAAGTATCACAAATCATATGACACATATTCCAGGTCAAAGGTCAGTAGACTTGGATTATGTTTTCACAACAATATGAGAATTAATATTTTTTTAAAATTAATTTGTTCATATTTCATTCAAGTTATCGATCGTGGTACATTTAATAGTAAATAATTCTTCTGATGATTCTTAGTCAATATTCACTTCAAAATGTGATTATATTTAGAGGATTTCATTTTTTGGGGCCTGCTAATGGGCCACCCTGCCTACAAATAATGTCCCAACCTCAATTTTTCATCATATTGAATTGCGTAATGCAGGCGAGACCGCCGAGAGCGTTTCCCTTGTTTAATTTTGACGCACGCGCACATGCGCGTCGTGACACGCACACAGACATGGATTGTCAATGTATTGACCAATGACCTGAAGTTAATGTGTATTGAATTTGGGCAATTTATGATGAATGATTATGAAGATATGAATGATAACGTAAAAACACAAAATGGCGCCTGGATGACGTCATGGTTGACTGATCACACTAAAAAGAGGAGGTGCATGATTCCTGATGTTGCCAAAGATACTGTAAATATCTGAAGATGATACTGATACAATTTTTTGAGATAATTAATGGCAAAATTCGGTTGGAGAAAGAAAGAAAGAAATAAATAAATAAATAAGATTCGTACAAACACAATAGGTGATATTCTACTATGTAGCATATCACCTAATGAGGAAGGGGATTTGCAAAGAAGATGATTCAACCCCCTCCCCCCTCACTTATGCCCCCAGTTTTACAATGTGCATCTCATACACCAAATCAGACCTATGCCCCCCCCCCCCCCCAGATATCAGTACCCCCTCAGTGCTTTAATTACCCAATGCATTGGATCCAGGGTATGCCACTGGCCAGTTTTTTTTTCTTCATTTTCTTATCAATGCCATGGAGCGTGTATGATTAACAGTGTTTTCATTGTCCCTACAGTACCAGGAGAAGGAGGATCGATACTTGGCAGAGATTTTGTCTGCCAAAGAAGCCATTGAGGCCAAGGAAAGGGAGACCCTCGAGAGAGAGCAGCAGGCTATGATATTGAATAATGAAGGACACCATTTGAAAACACAGGTCAGTAGTGCCTTCGATTGACTTTCTTTTTATTTCAATAGCTTTAATTATTTCACTTTTTATTTTAAATAATTTGTTTTTGTTAAATTCATTTTTTATCAATGACATTTATCTTGTTGCACTTGTTTATATATCTGAAGATGATACTGATACAATTTTTTGAGATAAT
>JAVYIG010017037.1:0-28140 GCA_035222895.1 Strongylocentrotus droebachiensis
GTCTGTATGTATTATGTAAATGGGGGGTATATTTCAAAATGTCTTTGAGATTTTCTTTTTCTAGAAGGTATTTCTCGACCTGTGCATGTGGTACAACCTGTTCACAATAGCTTAATCTGAATCTCATGATCAATAGGGACTTTCAAAAGGTAGTACCGGTACTGTCTTTAAAGGGAGAAAATCTACCTTCCCAGTCTCAATATTACATCTTAGCTGTATGGTTGTTTTGACGGTATTGAAGACCCTTGTCTAGTTTGTCTGCATCAGAGAATATTCACATAATTCTAGTAAAGGCTTGCTCACATATGCTACGATTAACTGCCAAGGTAACGTGCCATATGTGACCAAGACTAGGAACAACTTTATGTATAAAGCAAACACCACAATAATACTATTAATAGCGGTAATAATGATAATGATAGATATAATCATAATCATAATGATAATGGTAATATTGATAATGACAACGATAATGATAATGATACAAGAAATTTGTGTCGAACCTTTTCTGCAAGCACATGCAAAGCGCTTAAAGAAGGAGAGCCTTTTGAGTGTGGCAGCAGCTACAGACTGCTCTCTCACAGTATTATTGGTACGGTACTCGTAGTTCTCTAGAATTTTTTTTTCTCTCTTCTTCTTTTTTTTTTTTTCTTCTTGTTTTCTGCAGTTTTTCTATTGATATTTCTATTGAATTTTGCATCTACATGTCTTTTCTATCATTTGCTATTTGTGTCCCATTGTTGATATTTAACCTAGGTGTCCTTGGCACGGTGGACTACATCTCTAAGGATGATGTGGTAATCTTCCGTACATGTTCCAAAGAAACCGATCGGCTCGTCTTTCAGATGGGAACAGCTGACGCTCAGCGAGCACTCCGTGTGGCCAAGATGGTGTGAGTACAGATAAAGCAGACACTAAATTGACTTTGTAAGGATGTACTATATACAAGGCTCAAAATACACGCGGGCGGTGGGCGATTTCCCCCCGTGAGCTACATAATCGCCTCCGTCAGACTGCTCACGGAGGGGGCGATTGCAAAATTAAAAATCACCCCCGTGGAATTATAAGATAAAGCTGATATTTTCTGTCATACCTTTCACACTTTCAAACCTTAAACCAATGAAATGGAACTATGGAAGTTAGATTAGCATGCAGGATTTCTCGCTCGAATTTTTTGATGTATAGAGGCCACCATATTGTAAACAAATGTACGCTTATTCCCTGCAAGATGAAGTTTCACTAGCCATTGACTTCAATGGGGTGTTGGGTGGAGTTAAGTCTTTGTGTTTCCTGGAAAGCCCACATTTTTCTGAACATTTTGATATCAAATACTCATTTTGGCAAAATATGGAGTTACGTCTTGTGTCACTGAACCCTTGATATATTAATATTTTTCAGTGAGAAAGATGTTTCAGGTATCGACATTAACATGGGCTGCCCAAAGGACTTTTCACTGAAAGGAGGCATGGGGGCTGCACTACTTCAGAAACCAGACATGATCAAAGAGGTAAGAATTCAATACAAATGCAGTGGTGCATGTCACAAGGCTCTGGAAGTACACGTACAGGAGTGTGTTTCACAAAGATCGAACTTAACTCTAAGTTGGACTTAAAAATTATGGAGAGCCATTTGTAGCCTTAAAATTAAATATTTCCAAAAGCAAAAATTGAAATATTTTAGACTTTTCATAAATTCAACATCAAGAACATAAAATCTTCTTGATAATAGAAAATATAAATGATTTGAATCAACATTTTATGCCTTTTGAAATAATTTTTACAAAATATTTTCAATGATGCTAACGGCTTTCCATAATTGTTAAGTCCAACTTAGAGATAAGTTCAACTTAGGCTCTTTGTGCAACACCCCCCAGGTCAAGCTTTTGATGATGTTAGAGTGGCTAGGTGATGTTGGCATGGAAATTACATGTAAGTTTAGTATTAAAAAAATTGGTATCATATCATCCCACATGGAATTGATTGGGGAATCAAAACGTGTTTACAAAATGAAAACCTCCATTGACAGATCACTTGTGTTGATAACCGTTTTTGCGATGATTGACCTTGCAGGATTTTTCTTCTTGTAACCCCCCCCCCCCCCCCTGCCCACACTTGTTATTATATCACCAAATACATTATGTATTGATAATAACCAAGATTAGTTATTACAGGTGATAAAAAAGTGTACCTAC
Organism: Strongylocentrotus droebachiensis; assembly: GCA_035222895.1. NCBI lineage: Eukaryota > Metazoa > Echinodermata > Echinoidea > Camarodonta > Strongylocentrotidae > Strongylocentrotus > Strongylocentrotus droebachiensis. The sequence goes on from JAVYIG010017037.1 coordinate 2,192, forward strand.
AAATACTTTCAATTGATTTTGAAGTTTGTGCCATGTATGATACATTCTAAGTACAAATTATTATGATATTTTGTAAGAATTTATTCTGAAAGAAGGTAGAATTACTAATATATTTAACAACATTTCTTTTTGTATTCACGAGATTCTCTTTTTTTAAAACTTCTTTTTCCAGATTTTGACAACATTAGTTCAAGGAGTGAAAATTCCAGTGACGTGCAAAATACGGATTCTCCCAAAGGTAGGCTTTAATACTTTGGACAAGCGGTAAACTCAGTATCTATTATTTAAACATTTGACAAGAGTTACTAAAGCAAAGATAGAACAAAACTAATGCTTCACAGAGGCCAGGGGAGGGTTTCACAAAGACTAAGATCGACTTTAAGTTGGACTTAACTATGGCGGGCTGTTCATGCCATTGTTTGCTCTCACCATTATGATTTGTCGATATTTTTTCCTGCAATAATGAATCATCAAAAAATGTAAATTCTGTATATTTGTGACCAAGAGAGACCAATGCCAGTAGATGGTGAGAGTAAACAGTGGCATGAACAGCCTGCCAAAGTTGATCTTATTCTTTGTGAAACATCCCCCAGGTCATAAGAATTACTTGTTCATGTACATATTTCATTCATTTGCTTTTGATTCTATGATTATAGAAGAAATCTTTACCATCAATTAGAATGGTGAATTTTTTATATTTATGAGTGAATGTTGAAAAATAACCTTTTGAATTGCGGGCTTATCGATACTTCAGTCTATTCGAGATGATTTCTTTTTGGAACCAAATAGACTTTTGCTCAGTGAAAAACAAATTAATTTGCAAATTGATTTTACATGTGTCACTTTCATTTACCAGTCATACTGATGTCATTCACGAATGTGGATGGACACTCTGATCATCACTTTAATATCAAGGAGTGCATTCTAATGCTACAAGTGCACTACTGTTATTTTTAGTTGGAGGACACCATAGCCCTGGCCAAGATGATTGAGCAAACTGGTGTGGCTGCTCTAGCTGTCCATGGACGTCTGACTGAAGAGCGGCCTCGACATCCGGTTCATTGCGATGCGATCAAAGCGGTGGCAGATAGCATCAGCATTCCACTGATTACCAAGTAGGTTTAAAGCCCCACTGCACTACTTATAGTTACTTGCACCCTCTATATAGCAAGCAATGCCTAATCAGTGACCATTGGTCCCCCATGATCCCCTTGTTGATTGAGAGCTGAGTTGATGAGATAACCACCTGTCAGTAAACATGGTGGGAGGTCTAATCCCTCCTGGCCAAAATTGTACAGAACGGCTTTAATACAAATCATGTGAAACATGTTTTTGATGCAGTCACTACTGAAACTTCTTTTTCCCATAGGCTTTGTACGGCGACCATCCAGTTTCTGTAGGCAGTGGATTAACAGTATGGAATGTTGAGTGCATTGTGAAAATATTTGTTTGTTCTCTTGGTTTTTGGAAAGATAGTCGAATATATCAGGCCTAAAATGGACAGATTCTGTTCTGAAATCTTTGTTTTTGTTTTTTTATATAATTGTTTTTGTTTCTTCATTTGGTTTGTTTCATAAAACAAAATGTCCAAATCCCTATAGGGTTTAAAAATTGTGTGAATCATAATTACATATATATATGTAAATGGGGATGGTACACTGTGTACATGTATGTAGTTCAGAATTTTTTCTATGCCTTATGTTTTTTTATAGCAGGTGTTTCACCACTCCCTTTCCTTTGAAGTGTCAGTCAAATGAATTTGTTTCATGGATGGACATTGACTTTGCTTGTTGCAGATATGATGATCTTAAGACTACACCATGTACAAGTACAATAACACACCTTCCTTAAATTTAGATTCATTCAAACATGTATGTCACCATAACCTGCATGTTATTTTTGTATGATTAACTTACTCTGTTCACATTGATGTATATTTCATATGTATTGTAATTTGTAGGTTTATTTGTAATTTTTTGTTTTGTTTAATATGTAATTGTTTATCATTGTATTTTGTTTGTGAGACACTTTGGTGGTAGGCACTTTATAAGCACCGTTTTTTTAATTATTATTATTATTATCATTCCTAGTGGAGGTTCACAAGACATCATCAAGTCCTATGCAGACATAGAGAGATTCAGGGAGATGACGGGAGCCTCGTCAGTGATGATAGCCAGGGAAGCCCAGTGGAACCCGTCCATCTTCAGAAAGGAAGGCAAACTACCAAGCCATGATGTGGCCAAGAGATATATTCAATATGTGAGTATATTTTAGGTGGCCATAAGTTCTGGTGATGGATTAAACACAAATTTCTCACAGAATCTGGAAAAAAATTGCACCGAATGTTAAATAATTTTAAGAGTGTCCACATGAAGAGTTGAGAAATATTAGGTTGAAAGACTGGAACATTGGCTGATAATACTACCAGTAGAACACATAGGCACTTTCATACAAATATTTTGCTTTGTGCCTATATTAAAGGGAATGTGTATCCCAAGTGTATGTGATTAGAGCATGTTTTTGTTAACGTGTTGACTACTGAATTCTCTCATTCACATAGGCTACGATACAGGGGTCTAATGTATCCCATATCCAATGGGTTCAAGATTCTCTACATAATATCAATGTTACTCTTGTTTGTATTCAAAATATTCAATAATCAAGCTCCACAATATTTAGATACCTGTTTGAATTTATATACACCTGCCATTGAGGTCATTGAGGGCATTGAGGTCAGCCAGTGATCCTCTCCGTCTCACATATTCAGTTACCCGCACATTAGCCGGTGATAGGACATTTACTGTATCTGCTTAGAATCAGGCAGTCTTCATCAGTTATTACCTTCAGAAAGGCCTTAAAAACACATATTTTTGGAGTTTGTAGTTGTAAGACTGTTTTTATGCCTCCGTTACGAAGTAGCCGGAGGCATTATGTTTTCGGGTTGTCCGTCCGTCCGTCCGTACGTACGTACGTACGTACGTCCGTCCGTACGTCAGTACGTCCCGTTCTCGTGATCGCGTTATCTGAAGAACCAATTGATGGATTCCTGCCAAACTTTGGTCATGTATGTATCTTACAGAGCCAGTGAACTGATTAGATTTTGGGGTCACGAGGTCAAAGGTCAAAGGTCACAGGGCTCATTATGTATGCAAAAACAGCTCGTGATCGCGTTATCTGAAGAACCGATTGATGGATTCCTGCCAAACTTTGGTAATGTATGTATCTTACAGAGCCGATGAACTGATTAGATTTTGGGGTCACGAGGTCAAAGGTCAAAGGTCACAGGGCTCATTATGTATGCAAAAACAGCTCGTGATCGCGTTATCTGAAGAACCAATTGATGGATTCCTGCCAAACTTAGGTCATGTATGTTACTTGCAGAGCCGATGAACTGATTAGATTTTGGGGTCATGAGGTCAAGGTCAAAGGTCATGCGGCTCATTATGTATGCAAAAACAGCTTGTGATCGCATTATCATTAGAACAGATTGATGGATTCCTGCCAAACTTAGATCATGTATGTATCTTGCAGAGCCAATGAACTGAGTCGATTCTTGGGTCATGAGGTCATAGGTCAAAGGTCATGGGCTCATTATGTATGCAAAAATAGCTTGTGAACGCATTCTCATTAGAACTGACAGATGGATTACTATTTAACTCTGGACATCTTGCAGAGCCAATGAACTGAGTAGATTTTAGGGTCATGAGGTCAAAGATCAAAGGGTCATATATGTACATGAGAAATTGCTTGTAATCACGATATTCTGAGAACCTGTTAATGGATTACAATTGAACTTGAATTTGACAAATTTCTTCTGTTTTGGTTTGTAAAATTGCTCTATGACGGAGGCATCATTTCGACTGCGCGCAGTTGAAGTTCCATCTAGTTTCTAATTATATGTCTTTATGTAATTTTTCATTCACTATAAGCCTTTGGGCCTTATGGGAAAAGCGTGGTATAAGTAATAATAATAATAATAATGATCAGTGAGGCTTTGAGATACTTTGTAGAGGTTCATCTGAATCAGTTTTCTTGAAAATACATTCATTTTCAATGTGTGAATATGTACAACCCATTTTCTGGACCGAGTCCAAACAGTGTCGTTGAACCTGTCACCTTTCCTGTTTTCAGTCTGTGGACTATGATAATGTGTACACCAACATGAAGTACTGCATTCAACAGATCCTGAGAGATGAGGTGCAAACAGAAAAAGGGCAGAAGATACAGCATTCAAAGTCTGTACAGGAGATATGGTAAGTCTGAGATTTGTATGCCTCCGTTTGGAAGTAGCCGGAGGCATGGGCCCGAATTCACAAAGGAGGTTTGTCGACAAACCTTGGTTTTCATGCGTCATATGACGCGTTTTTACAAACCAGGTTTGTAAAAAACGCGTAAAAACGCGTCATATGACTTACGAAAACCAAGGTTTGTCGACAAACCTCCTTTGTGAATTTGGGCCTATATGTTTTCGGGCCTGTCCATCCGTACGTCCCATTCTTGTGATTGCATTATCTCAAGAACCGATCGATGGGTTTCTGCTAAACTTAGGTTATGTATGTATCTTGCAGAGCCAATGAACTGATTAGACTTTGGGATCTCGAGGTCATGGGGCTCATTATGTATGCAAAAATAGCTTGTGATTGCATTATCATTATCAACTGATGGACGGATTATCATCAAACTCAAGACATGTATGTATCTTGCAGAGCCAATGAACTGATTAGATTTAGGGTCATGAGATCAAAGATCAAAGGGTCATACATGCTTCAGAAAAATAGCTTGTAATCACGATGTTCTAAGAACCTGTTAATGGATTACAATCAAACTTGAATTTGAAAAAAATTGCTACTGTTTTGGCAGAGGCATCATTTTCGATTACGCGCAGTCAAAGATCCATCTAGTTTTTAATGTGATTCTGGTTTTAAAATGTGAAGGACTTCATCATCATCATCTTCATCATCGTAAAGAACAGCACTTTGTAAGATCTTACAATTATGAACCCTATGCACCATTTACACTATGTCTGTATTCCGTTCTGTAAAGCGCATAGAGACATGCAATTATGCCTATGTGTTATGCGCTATATAAAACATTTACATTTTATTATTATTAGTACTGCACAAAGCCTGGTTGATGATAATGATGACGATGAGGATGATTATCATGTCAATAATAATGCAACGAGTCCAATCTTATCGGTCAGGTTGAAAGAAACTAATGGCTTAGTTACTCACTTTGTTACAAACCTGTAGATTCTCATCATGGAAAAGCTCATTACAATAATCAGAAATACCAGAATTACCTTTCCCATATATAAGTACATGCAAAGTAGAAAATAATTCCATGGAGTATCCATACTTACCAACCCTTTAGAATAATCCGGAATATTCTGATTTTCTGGATTTTTAGGACCTAAAATTAGGAATATTCTGATTTTGTTGTTTTGTTTTGTTTGTTGCTAAAACCATATTAAGCTTGTTTAATCATGTAGCGCGATTTGAAAGTTCAAGTATTGCGTGCGTTGAATGGCTGCATGATCAAGCAGGGAATTTGTATTCGCTTTTTTTGTACAGATTTACCGTGTATTGCCAGTTACACTGCTGCTGCATGTGAGATCGCCGCTTAAGGGTACAGATTTCTTATTTTCGAAGGCCAACCGTGCTAGAAATTCCTAATTCTCATTTTCAAATGTTGGCAGATATGATTATCTAGTGTAGACCAACTGTCAAAACACGTCTGTTCTATACATTGTATTTCCCTTCTCTTGATTTGATGACAGCTCAGCGTATGGCATGTTAGACTATCATGACAAGGCCTTGGAGGGACGAAGGAGGTCCATAGAGGAGCTACAGTGTACAGAGATGGCCCCTAAGCGACGCAAGCTCAACGATGGATCCTACATCATAGAAGCCCCTCGTAAAATCAACAAGTAGGCCTATTATACTCGTATTTGTCGTGGAGTGAAACCCGAGACTGCTGCATTGTTTTTGTTTCCAGTTTCGTTGTACAAACCACTGTGCATATGAGACAAAACTTGAACGTGGCAGTCCACTATTTGTGCCTTATGTTGACCAAAGCAGGCAAAGGGTTAGATGTTACTTTAAAGATGAAGTTGAGTTCTGGTCATGCGATTGCATTGTGAAAGAAACGGTGGGGAATCGACCAGAAAAGGTTGATAATCTAGCATATAAGAATTTGTGTGTATTGCAAGGTTCTGAAATCATCAAAATGATAAGAAATTTGGCCAAGTCTTGGTAAAGTTACAAACACTGTACACGAACACGTGACGTAAAAATCCGACCCTGGATTTTTACGCTGTTACATCACATATTTAGAATATGAAGGCATTTGAAGAGCCATGCATTTCAGGGAACATGTCTTATCTGATGTTCTTCCACACTTGCATAATAAGAATGATAACGCTCACAAATTATTTTTCACCTCTTCCCAGAACTCAACCTTCTCTTTAACATTCCATTGCCACTTGAATTTATATCTTTATATTTTTAGGCTGTTTCTATAAAATTAGATATGCACTTTGACAATACTCAAGCTTTAAATTTGAAGTATATAACATCTATAATGTGGAGTGTCCAATCTGATGAACATTTGATGTAATGAACATCTTCAAAACAAATGTTTGTAGGATTGGAAGTGCTGTCTTCTCCTTCAGCTTCAGGAGGGGGGGGGGGGGGGTATTATGTGTTGGGACGCTTCTGTTATTAAAGGCATCGTTTAACAATGTTAAATCTGAGATGCATGTCCCTACGTGTTTTTAGTGTCTTAGATATGGTGTACTACTGAAGCCCTAAAAAATTGCGCTTCAAAATGATCATGAAGTTCCTCAAAAAAGTAAAAAATCTTTGAGCGACCGGTTTTACCATACTCATTTCCCAAATAGACTGTAATGTTATGAAAACCGTTAGTAAAACGCAAAATTCGATTTCGATTTCCAATCATAAATATCTTGATAATAAGACAGGCGATCGGCTTGTAAATGTCTTGGGATTCATGTATGTCCTAAAGGTTTAGAATTATGATCTAAATCAAGGATTTTTTAAGGATCTGAGACAAAGATACCCAATCCCTTTAACCCTTACTGTACTGGGGGGGGGGGGGGGCCTGGGAGGCCCCCCCCCCTCGACATTTTCGGAGATTGCGCCGCAACCGCTTGGAATTTTGAATTGTCGTTTCATGACTTTTTTCCCTCAAGTCTCACGCACATTTTGATACCATTTTCGTCGAAATCGGATATACCTGTAAGGCGTTACATAACAATTAGTATGCGCATGTCATCAGAAAAAAAGAAAAAAAATTAAAAATCCATCAAAATTTGCATAAATTATCATTATTAATTACATTAAAATAACTTTTTTGTGTTAGAAAAGTAGTTTCATATGAATAATGAGTTTCAACATTCAAAAAGTGGAGTTTGACACGTTTTCTGTAAAATGCATAAAATTAGCGCATTTTGCATAATTAATTAGGCTAACAACAAAAATTTGCATATTCGGAAAAAACTAATTACACCATCTTGTTCCTTACGTAAATATCTACAAACATGCAAATTTTCATCGGACAATCGACAGCCGAGATCATAGTGGGGGGGGGGGGGGGGCCTCCCAGGCCCCCCCCCCCCCCAGTCAGTGGGTGCTCAAAATAGCCCAGTACAGTATAGTATTAATGACTGCTTTGAGAGAAATAGTTGTTTTTATAAGCTCAAGGGAAGGTTAGAATTGTGCTATTACCCGAGGCGTGCCGAGGGAAATAGCCCAATTGTAACCTTCCCGAGAGCGTATAAAAACAACTATTTCTCGAATATTAAAGCAGTCATTAATACTTTTATATGCCAAAAAAAAATAGACTAAAAAATAAAAAATAAAAAATACTTTTTTTTTTGTCGAAGGTGAGAGTCGAACTCTTGCGTACAATGAGTGATGCATCTTAAACCAACGCCTTACACCACTTGGCCATCGCGCGCTGTTAAAATGTTTGGCAGTTTTGTACAATATATACATTAAAATGGATTGAAACCAGCTTCGGCGTGATGAATGCTTCGCAAAAGCACCCTTCTTTTACTTTTGCAATGCATATTGGCACGAACTTAGATCAAGATCTATCGGCAGATGTTGTTTTTTTGTTTTTGGAAGTTTATTTTCGTCTTCATGTCAACAATGCAAGATAAAATTGTCGGTAAGATCGATCGAGATTCAATTGTATTGAAATTACCGACCAATTATTCGCACACATACGGTATCCTCGATAGCTCAAACCATTTTTTAACATGTAAACCTATGGGGTAACCATGGAGACTGAACTATTTTTTTAATAACCATGGTTATTAAAAATATTAAATGTTTTATGCATGGTTACCGGGAATTTTACAGGAACAGTTGAAGTTTATGAATGCAATTTCGACCAATCAGATGGCTGGATTACTTAAGTGAGGTATATAATAAGGGTTAATGACAGCATTTTATTGATGTTTACAGGAAGGAGATGAGGTTATCAAAGAAAACTTTCAAGGGCGTGCTGATAGAATATTGTCATGCAAAGAAACTACACCCACCTCGCTACACCTTGGTAAGTCTCTCAACTCATTTTTGGATTAACTAGGATTTTTATCTGTGACGTAGTATGTCTTAGTTAACTGGGGCTAGAGTCTGGAAATGTCTGTGATATTCAGAGAATCAATTCATATCCTACAGAATAGAATATTAAGGAGAGTGCAGGTCATGTGACAAGAAATTATTGGAAAAGGTTATATATGTATTACATAGGTATTTTTGTCCAGTGAAATTTTCAGTTTTGCTGAAAACCACATGCAGTGAAAGGCACCACACACACAAAATGGTGTGTATGGGACTACACACATATTTGGCTTGAGTTGCTGGTCATTTTAAGAATATGAGGGCATTTGAGGAATGATTGTTTGTTTGGTGTGGGTTTTTTTCAGCGGACATTTGTAATATGGCATCTAATGCAGATAGGCTTTAATAAAGGTCATTACATTTATTTTGCTTCCATCATCAAGTTCATGAAGGGTGGAGCATGAACTAACCCTGACAATAAGAATGGCTTCATACATATATAGGGCTCGTAGCCATCATGCTGTGGCCCTTATACTTAGGCTTATATGCTAGTATGAAAACTTCAGTCATTAATTCTGTCGTTGTTTATTGAAATTATTTTCTACAGTTATGACAATTTGAACCACCATATTTTCTATTTACAGGAGGAGGACATAGAGAATCGTGTGTTCAGGTCTTCTGTCATAGTGGATGACCAGGAATATGCTACAACTCTGTGGTAAGTTAATACTTAAAGAGGAGGTTGAGTTCTGGAGAGAGGTGAAAAATAATTTGTGAGCGTTTTCATTGTTATTATGCAAGTGTGGTAGATCATCAGAGGTAAGATTTTCCCCAAAAAGCATGGCTCTCAAAATGCCTTCATATTCTTAATAGACATGTAACAGCTTAAAAACAAGGACCTCATTTTTATGCAACATGTTTGTGTAGTCCCATTTACATCTTTCTTTGTACAGTGCTTGTTACTTTTACCAAAAGGGCCAAATTTCTTATCATTTTGACACCAATACTTAAATGCTACATGTAAATGATCAACTTTTTCTGATCGATTCCACACCGTTTATTTCACAATGCAATCGCATGACCAATAATCAACTTTATCTTTAATGGTTAAGTGGGGTTTGTAATTTGGCTTTAATAGTTATTGATTGATTAATTTTCCAATGGGTCTCGGCTGGATATTGAACTGAATGCCAATTCTGATATTTTGACAACCCATGTACTTAATGATAAATGAATATGAATAACATCAAGGTGGTTTGTCACAAAATTCTATGAGATTACAAAGGTTCAAGATTAGTTTTATTACACACAGTGTAAATTATTATACTACAGTTTGATGTGTTATGAACGGAAACAAATATTCTTGATTGACCAGATGGAAGAAGGCTTGAGTTGTACCAATCATGTTTTTTAAACAAATTGTGTACAGCACAAAACCCCTAACACACAGAGTAGAATGTATATTGGTGATTAGACCAGTACACTTGAAGTAACATTTCATGCCCTTTTTCTTTCATTTTTACGCAGGTGTACAAGCAAGAAGTATTCAGAGCAGGGTGCAGCAGCTGTGTGCTGCCAACAGTTGGGCCTGAGCCTCCAGAAGAAGGAGCCAGTCACAAGCACTCCATCCGAGAAGGTTCGATCGGTGACCGGAGGTCAGGAGGTCAAGGTCAGCTCCGAGCAATGTGAGCTCCTGGACGGGCAGCCTGTTGGAGGGAAGGGGGAGGTATGCAATGGGAGAGGGGAAGAAGATGATGTTGAAAAGGCAGAATCGTGCAGTTCAAGGCTGGAAGGGAATGCTATTAACTGTTCTACTGATCCGCTGGATGACAGTGAAGTGCCTGTACTAAGCAAGGATTGTTCTACAGATCAACAGGAAGCAAGAGGGATCAGAACTGCTGAGCAGAGGTGACATGAGACAACAATGCTTTTATTGCTGTGAACCTATTTGTCTTTAGCATTGGTACTACATGCAATACAGTATTTTAAAAAAGCTTTTAAAAGTGCCACAAAAGAATTTTGCATACCCTATGTTTCTCTGCTAATTAGAATCACTGCAAGTCTTTAGGTTGTTTACATTGATTAGAATAAATATATACTACATGTATTAAAGTTGCTCATGCATGGGTATATAGAGGGCAGCACACTGAGCCAACAAGTATTACGCTCCTGTGCGTACTAGTGTACCTTTATGCATACGTCCGTACAGGAGCATGATACCCGTTGGCTCAGTGTTCGCCAAGTTGCCTACTTCACGAATGACTTTATATCCACGCATGAACATCTAGAGCTTGCATATACATCATGATAAAAAAAAACATAACAGAAAAACTGTTATGATTTTTTTCATAGTGCTTTTATTTACATATTCATGCAATCAAATATACTCAGGTTTTTATGTAAATGTCTACCTTATTTATGGAGGCTTATAAAATCATGACAACGATCGCTCAAACATGGCACTTTTAGTTTTTCAGTTTTTCTTTTTTATATTTTAACAGTAGGACCAATAACTTATGATAAAATGATCAGAAATCCATAAAATCTGAGATGTGGTCAGTAATGTGTGTGATAAAATAGCTTGGACTTGGCCATGTACATGTATATTAAACAAATGTTGCAAATTATTTCAGTACAAATCAGGGCTCAAATTAATTTATTTGTTACATAGCTGTAATTATTGGTGACTTTTATCCCCGTGATGACATTCTCTCCATTTCTTCCCGTTCTGCACATGTCCTCCTCTTTATTGGAGCAACCTTATTTACACATTCTTTCTTTACTTTTAGTCTTTACCATATCCTTCCAAAACACAGGGGCGGATCTAGCTTTTTGCTAATGGAGGGGGGGGGGGGTAACCCAAATGTGGAGCATCGTCCACGGGCCGCATAGCGGCGAGGCGATTTTTGTTGTTGCTATTTTGAACCCTCGTAAGTGATGTTTTCCTGGCATAACATGCCAGGAATGTAATATGCCAGTCCCTTGCGAAATAATAAAGAATTTTAACCTATAACACTTAACACCTTAAACCTAACAACTAACATCTAACACCTGATTGCATATATATAAAAACTAATAAAATTCTATTCACAAAATTGTAATTGTTTGTATCTCTTTTTAAATGTATTGAGAGTTGGGCTTGCTTTAACATTAGGAGGTAACTCATTCCATAAAATTGGTCCTTTAAAGAAAATTGAATTTTTAGAGACAGAAGTTTTGATAAGTGGTATATGAAAATGGGATGATTGTCTAGTTATATAAGAATGTATTTCAGAATTCAAAATAAGACTAGGAGGGATAATACCTTTATGACATAAAAACATACCGGTAATTATAACAATATTATAGTCATTCAATTCAAATACATTAAAACATTTAAAATGGACAAAAATAGGTTTTGTATGGGCGAGATAATACGTATTGCCTTCTTTCGTAATTTATATAATCTATTCATACAATAATCATTTGAATTTGCCCAAACAATATTGCAATAATTTAATTGTGATCTTCTTCTCAATATTGATTTACTGGTCGAGTTAAATTATTTGCTGGTCCTTTAGAATAACCAGATTTCAGAGGATTCACACTTTTCAAAACGAAAAACTTCTCCATGTTTCAGTCCTTGCGCGATTGTCTCCAGCTCCAGCAGATATTTGGCGTCAGCGCTCACACCGGTACTACCGGCGCAGTATATCAACTGCTGACGGCTGCATTAGCTGCACTGCGAGCTTCCATTGTTTGTATCCGGTAATACTCAAAGAGATGGGAGAGAAAGCGCCATTTAAGTTCCATTTCATTGGTTTAAGGTTTGAAAATTGATACTCAATATTGTGTTAAAGTTATATCAGAAAAAATAATCTTTAGTTTATAATTCCACGGGGGAATTTTTTTTTCTCCAAAGAGTTCTTCAAACTGATCATACTCAATGGAATTTCCTTGTTGAATATGCATAATTTGTTATCTATTAAATGTATTTTAGAATAAAGAGTGTCTTCCTTGAAAAATTCAGTGATTGTTGTGTTGATGTGATTCTTGTTTTTCTAGTGTTTCGAACAATTCAATATACAGTGAATAATGATTCTTAATGGTTGTATGAACCCTATGCCAAAGATGGGCTGAAAATTAGTCATGGGGGGCAGTTGTCTGGAGGCGGTAGGCCATGGGATAGTTGCCCCAGAATTAAAGTTGAAGCATGATATGATGACACATGACTGCTATTTTTAAAATTTGTTTAAAACTTAAAATTTAATCTTCATAAAATATACAAGATGTCAAACCTATAAGTACCATCACAGAGTAGTAAAAAAAAAAAACAATGCCCAATCCTTGAGGCCTCTCTAAAGTGTAGGGAGCTCCAAAGATTTGATGGCAAAATTTCACCTAAATTGTATCATAATGTGAAAGAGGATGCCATTTAAGACATATTTCTGCTAGGATTTTCAAAACAAAATGTGTTTGAAGACAAATATTTATGAAAGAATACAAAATTTAGGTTTTCTGCGTACAACAGAAAACCTGAATTTTGTATTCTTTTATCAATATTTGTCTTCAAACACATTTTTTTGAGAGGAAATCTTTGCAGAAGTGTGACTTAAATGACATCCTCTTTTCTTGAAATTTTGCCATCAAATTTTTGGCGAATTTGAGGCTCCTAACGCTTTAGAGGGGCTTTAAGTGAATAAAATCTCTTACCGGTATATACATGTCCTCTTTTACTTCATTTTAAACAGAAGGACTGCAGATGAACATATGTAGCTTGAATAATATATAGGTATCTCTTTACAAATGTGGTGATATTGACAGGAAAAAATACCCTCAACAGGTATATAGTGAAATGAAATGGATCAAAAAGCTCAGATAAATAAAAGCTTTCATCAACAAACATCAGGCAAGCAACATAAGTTTACAACAAAGAGAGGATGTACCACATTAACAAGGTATGTTAGTCTGCAGGTATGGTACTGATCTTACAAAGAGTACATTCTTACAGACTTGCACATAATTGACACTGACTGTGAAAGACTAAGTTGGATGAACATTACAAATCCATCAAGAAATGTAGAATACCTTTAGAGTACAGAATATACATGTAACAGTTTTGATCAGCTAGGCCAATTTTACTCTTTCAATTAGCATACACAGTCCGATATGTACAAAACTCTGTAGTTAAGTTTTCAGGTATGGCATTCTTAAATTTCCATTGGTGGTCCAAACCACTCGGCAACTATTAGGACTAAAGATGATCTTCGGTCCTTTAACAATTTTCAAATTTGATTTTTGTAAGCTTATATGCAGCTAGTTTCTGTCTATACATAATCACTAGCTTAGAAGATACCCGGCAAACAGATGAAGAAATACAAGCTTGTCCAATTGTGTACACTCGTGGGAAGCCGTGTTCAAATGTACATTTAGTAAAAAAATAAACTGAAGCCTTTGTTCACACATCAACCAAGCAAATCAAAATATAAAGCAAATAAAGTATTAAAGCAAAAGTATTAAAAAAAAGTATTTTAGCACATATGCATACTGAATAGTACAAGCATTGACAAATATATCTTTAAAATAAAATAAAAATGATCAACTTTGTTAATACACCTTTTAGTAAAAAAATCCAACACAAAAATATATTCAAAGCACTTTAGAATGAAGGAGAGAAACTCTTTTTACAGGTACATGTACATCATATATCAGTTGACAAGCACAGAGTTGAAACTATGTTTTTCTTACATTGATCAAATCTAAAACAACCTAGCCATTGCCACGTAAAACATACATTCATACATACATACACTCTCAAAACAGTAAATTGAATATATATACCCCACATCAGAGAAGAACAGCTGAGACTCGGCAGTTTTAAAAAGTAAAAAATAAGCAAACCAAAAAATATCCCCTTTCATAACACATCAATGCAACTCAAGACACATTTTAAATGCCACGCTGCTTTAAAAAAAAAAGGGAAATATGCATAAAAATGAAAGATGGCTAAACAATCCTGCATATATGCAGGAGGAAGAAACATCATTTTCAGTCACCACATAACAAAAACGCCATCTATTATCTACTTTGAAAATATGGCAAAGCACCACTTATAAAGATTTAGACACAATGTAGATCCACACAGATGTAATTAAAACCCACACTCAGATAAATTAAGAATAATGTGAAAACTGCTCTAATTTACATTGACTGCGTTCTGGCCTGTCTCCAACTCATTGTGACCAACGTGGAATATAGTACGTGGGCATGATTGAGTAACCAAGTACCTGTGATTAAACTTAACAAGATGATATTCAACAATACACCTTGTTATCCTCAATCAATTTGTGACTGCATTGCTAGATTCATTGAATAGTAATAATTCATATATATTTTTGATTCATTGGATATATTTTTTGGATTCATTGGATAAATTGAGAATCAAGAAAATTGTATCCATCCTCTGTACTCCGTAATATACAAACAATTCAGGTTATAGTAATAATTCATCGATTTGTTGGATTCATTGGATACATTTAGAATCAAGAAAATTAAATCCATCCTCTGTAATATACAAACAATTCAGGTTATCCATGATTTTTATAGAAATAAATAATATATACCAGTATATATATATATATATATATATATTCATAAATTTTCAAGAAGTTTACTAGAATTATAGTCATTTGTTTACATAATACCACATGCATACATATTTTGTGCATAAAACCTGTAACAAAGCCTGATGTATAAAAAATGACAATCAAATACTTGTACAAAATTCATAACAGATTTTATAACTGATTTTTCTCATTTATTATAATGAATAAGTGGAATTTTAGGCATATTAGATAGGATAAATACAGTCAGTACTTTAAAAAAAGTAAGCCTATGTAGGAGTATATTTCCCCCCTCTTGGATGCGTATTTATATCCTGTCCTTCTTGAGATCATTAAAGATTGCAAACTTAGTACAAAGGTCATGCAATATATGATAAATATAAATGTATGTTGTATTGGTACATTTACGTTTAAAAAAAGGTAGTTTAAAGAGAAGGTTGAGTTGTGGGAAGAGGTGAAAAATAATTTGTGAGCGTTATCATTCTTATTATGCAAGTGTGGAAGAACATCAGATAAGACATGTTCCCTGAAAAGCATGGCTCTTCAAATGCTTTTATATTCTAAATATGTCATGTAACATCTTAAAACTCGGGGGGTAGGATTTTTACGCCACGTGTTCGTGTAGTCCCATATACATCTTTCTGTGTACAGTGTTTGTAACTTTACCAAGACTTGGCCAAATTTCTTATCATTTTGATGATTCCAGAACCTTGCAATACACACAAATTCTTATATGCTAGATGATCAACCTTTTCTGGTCGATTCCACACCGTTTCTTTCACAATGCAATCGCATGACCAGAACTCAACTTCATCTTTAATGTGTTTTTATATGCTCTAACTAAATCCTTTTTTAATATTCATCGGAAATGATTTTGAGAGTTTGTGACTGTAGTTCATCCTAGTAATAATTCCCCAATGAATTCATTATCATATGAAACATCCATGTAGGCGTAAATGTTCTGTGAAAAAAGAATGTCATTATTAGGAAGAATGGCTTTCTTTCCATTCATTATTGATTTCAAACATGATTTCACTGACTGCTTTTATTGCGCAAACAATTTTTGCAGAACATGATTTGTGCAAGAGAAATGTTTTGAAAGTAAGCGGACAGGTTTCCATGCAGTTCCACAATATATGCATTCACACACTTTCGAATAGCAGGACATAGAGCCTCCTATATTCCAAAATAAATTCGTTATACCCTGTATACATCACGTATATACATGTGATAAAATGATTTAAAGATTTAAAGATAACTTGATCTCAATAATGTAGTAACATTGGAATTTAATATGAACAATATCTGTGCTAAAAAGCACAACTATATAAACATATAGCTACATGAATATCAAATACAGTACAAGATTTCGGCATAACTAAATGAATCCTGCATTAAACTTTGACATCATTGCAAAGAAACATTTCCCAATATTCCCAAATACTCAATATTACATGCAAAATAGTAACCTGCATATAAATTAAATGTAAAATGAAAGATAGAAGACTTAAATGTTATTACTTACATGAATGCTAGACGCTTCCATACATGTAGGTTCTGAACAAAATATCATTACAGCATACAGAAAGACTCCTAAGCAAGAATATAAATCATGCTGCTCTGCATTTTATTTCAAACCATTTTTTATAATATCTTATTAAGTAATAATCTCTAACAGATGTGCGTAAACTTACCATAAACTTGTAAAAATATAGCCATGTAATGTTTGCACAATACAAGCCTTTTTTCTGGCACAGAATGGCATGCTATCTAGTTTCCTATTTTTGATGGGGGGAAGGGGGACCAGATCTGCAGAATAACGGGTAAGAGAGTCTTGAAAGGATGAAGGGTCACCTAGCAATGCATCACAAGTTGGTCCAACTCAGTCTACTGGAGGCAGGCCTACCTCATGTCAGTCATCCTTCTTACCCTGCACCGGACCATGCTGAGGCGATGAATCGGAGGGTGCATCTTCCACCTTGCTCTGTACCGTTCGTTGCCGTGGTGATAGATCGGAGGATGCTTGACGGGGCATCCTTTCATCAGAGGATGGGGATGAGGAAGGCATCTCCATGTAGCGAGTGAAGAGGGTAGCGTATTCCGGCTTCTTCATGGCGTAAGCTTTGAATTCATCTGACAATGACACATAAACATAGGCAAATTAATTGTGGTGATGGTGGTGAAAAATTGAGAAACTATATCAGAATATCCTGGTACCGCAATGACACGGTGTATGTAATTCCTTTGCCATAACATAGCTCAGTGAAATGTACATGAAGTAGCAGGTAAAAGTACAGCTTCTAGACAAGAGAATGCATCTGGCTAATTTACAGCCATCTTTAACCTAAAACATTAGTAGTAGCCATTCGGACTGGGTGCATGTGTGCCCCAGTTAGACAGCTCCTAGATAGGGGAAAGATGAGTGTTAACAGGCCAGATGAGCTCCTCTGTCAAGACATGGTTTCAATGTGCCATTATGTTTTGCTAAGCAACATGTAGAGGACAGTAGCATGCATCCATGTTAAAGTCAGGAATCTAAGTAAAAGCCTGAAAAGATAAGACTTTCAGTTGCAGTAGGTTTTTTCATTTTTTTTCCCTTTCTATTTATGTCTGGGATCAAAAAGTTTCTAATTGAAATTCTCAGTGAATGTACCCTTGTGTACATACATGTATTTCTCTACTAGTATAAAAACCTTATAGCTTTCTACCGAGTGCTAAACTAAGAAGGGTTCCAAAGACTCAATTTCAAAGAGAGGTGAAAAAGACACATTTTAACTCACCATATGTGATGCGCTCAATGCCCCTTGTATCAATCTCCTGGTACAGTCTGTCCGACTCCTCTCTTTCCATCCCGAATGCATTGTCTAGAATCTGGAAAAGATCTTCTGGGCTGATATACTCCTTGTCTCCCCCGAACATCTGTAAGTGAGAAGGATTCAATTCAATTCAATTCAATTCATGTATTTTTCCTCTTTCAATTTTTCATATTTACAATGATGGTACATTTTTACATATTCACATATTAATGTACCGGTACATATAGATCAATTTGCACAATACAATACATTAACAAAACATGAAATTGAAAGGGAAGGAGGGCCAACTAAAAAGCAGAGCTTGTAGGGTGTAGCCGCCCCCCCCCCCCCCCCTGTAAAAGTAATGATTATGAATTATTATTTTATGAGAAAAAACAACAACAATAAAAAATAACTGATTCAGTAATACAAAAATCGTTTTTAAACACAAAACTATGATATTCAGAGTAATGGTCAGGCTCAGTGGATTGGTGACAATTTGCGCCTTCTTCAGTCTTGTTCTAACATGGCCTGGTAAGTTGCCTTAAATAACCATGGCATATAAAAGTAGCATGTATGGACACATTCTATACATGCTATTGGTGAGCCACACTCACATATCTGTATCTTCAAACACAAATATAAGAGAGTACATTTTGTAAGGACCTTTGTTTATAGGCACAGCTACCCCATCTGCCACTCATGTACATGTATGTATGAACAAAATGTGGGTGGTTTACTGAATTACATATGAACGAGCCCTGAAAGTCTATCTTTAGTTCTGATAATAAAGCTGTGTTTTCAAGATACACTGGCCTGAGATAATTCTCAATGATTCTTTATACACTAAGTGGGTTTTTCACAAACGAACCAAAACTTGGTGGATATCAGATTCACTGCATATCACAATAAACATATATACACACACCAGTACTATGTGTTGGTCAACAAAAATCAGTCTGGCAACTAGCTCTTTCCAATGGCATCTTGATTTTTGAACATACCACACCACAATGCTCAAGATAATCTGGACAACCTGAAAAACATTGCCTTTGACTTTTTGTTTGTTATTGGCAGGACAGTGTAAAATTACTGATACACCTTCTGAACAAGCTCTTTCCTTGATATCACTGAAATTATTGATATGCCTTTAGTTACATCCTAACCTTCATGTAAACTTTTGTCTACATCAAGTGAAGTGGAAAGTATAAATGCTTGTTAGTAAGCAACCGGAGGATCAACGGCTTTAGGTCCTCTCCGAGAGACCTGGTAACGAGGATTAATGCCTTTTAATACTGAAGGGCTCTATCAACTGAGCTGTCGCGCCTCCTCCTAAGTAACAAATAGTTTATACTTTCAAATCATCCCTCACCTTAAATGCCATCTGAAACGTATCTTCTGTGTTTGCTGGTTGACTGACCAAAGCGCATCCAATCACGTACTCTCTGAAATCTATCTTCCCACTGCCATCCTGTAGCAAAGCAAGGACACCAATACAATCGTTTAATTTATCTTGCTTTCAAATAGGTACAGGTGAAATACCAAACAATCCCTACTGTCCTTTCAGCCTTTCAATTTGGAGTTTGTTATAACCAAAGAAAACAGAAATATAGAGATTTAAGAAAATTAAGAAATTGATATTGACATTGCAATTCATTGTGTCCCCTTTCTTCGATGATGCACATTTAATTTTTTTTTTAATGAATTTTCTACTCAATTATTAAAGGAATCCTTTTGAAGATAAATTTGTATTGCATTGGAATAGGAGGCTCTATCCTCCTTGGCAAGAATGTATACTCTGTTCTGTGTCACCATGTCTTAAAGTTTGAAATAAATTAAATTACAAGATCTTAAGAGACTAATCCATGAAACTGCAATTGATAATGATTGACATTTCTGCCATTCTGATTGCTTCAAGTTTATGGCAGAGCATATCCCCCACCCCCTCGTACCCCTTTTCCTTGTTAAAAGTATCATTTAACAATGTTAAATCTGAGAGGCACGGCCCTACGTGTTGTTATCAGTGTCTGTGATATGGTGTTATATTGAAGCCCTCCAAAAATTGCGCTTCAAAATAATCAAGAATAGCCTCAAAAAAGTAAAACTCTTTGAGTGACCGGTTTTACCATACTCATTTCCCCCAATAGACTGTAGTGTTATGAAAACCGTTAGGAAAACGCACAATTTGATTTCGCTTTCCAATCATAAATATCTCGATAATCAGACAGGCGATCAGCTTGCATAAGTCATGGGGTTCCTGACTGACCTAAAGGTTATAATTATCATTGTAGCATGAGCTAAATCCAGGATTTTGTTTCAGAATCTGAGACAAAGTTACCCAATTAAATCCCTTTAAACGCTTTGTACTATTTTTCTCACCCTGTCATAAACATCAAAGACTTCTTGGAGGGCGGGTGAGACAGGCACGTTGAGATACTTGGCAAAGTCTTCTATTTTGATGTAGCCTCCTGAGCTAGCTATGTCTGCATACTTACTCAGGTGAGTGCGCAGACCCTCGAGTTTGAACCTGCAGGCATTGTATTGAAAATGGTCAAATGAAATTAAAAATAAATCTTAAAGGGAGTGTGTCATGAAGAGACTACGTGTCTTTCCTGTGGCACTACCCGGGGCTAATCGGGTATAATACGGCTACGGACGTCGCAACCGCAGCATTCATGTGCGTGCAACATACGCGAAACCGAAGCGTGAGGAGAACTTCGGTCTGTTTCGCACGCACTGACCCAGTTAATCAAGTCCATTCGTGTATGTGCAGTTGTCAAAAGAAGATGTAGATGGCGTTAACCAGTATTTGCCATGATACACTCCCTTTAACTTACTGTAGGAGTGTCTGTAAAGTCGAACTGGTACTGATGTACGATGCTTGATTAATATAATCAAATGGATATTTTTGCAAAATTTCTGATGTGATGAAGCCCCCCCCCCCCCCCCCCCCCCCCCCCATTCCTTTGACTATAAAGCAACATTGCAGCTATTTCTGCATATTTACTATGATGAGTGAACAGACTCTCAAGCTTAGAATTGCAGGCAACAACAATGAAATATAGTGTGCATTACAAATATTCATTGTTTTGACTACACAGATGAATATACAAGAAATATAATTGTTACTGACGTGGCTTAAAACAGAGTGTTGGATTTTCACTTTTGCTTTAATTAAACTACCATACACGTACCTGGGTGAAGAGTAGCAATTGAAGATAAATGTCTTTTCAAAGAAAGTTTAATTGTTGCAGCTGCATGTAGGCTTCAATCTTAGATCAATTATTCATTACCCTCATACACCTTTTTTAGTCTATGACACCTCATTATAAAAAAATTCAAAATCAATATTTGATCATTTGAGAGCAAGAAAGACTTTATCTTTTGGTTTAAGAATATGAGGTATGTCCCATTTGGTTCTAAGCAGATGACATGTAGAACTCTATTCTTTGGAGCCGGAAGGCTATTAACTCTGTGTTAAAGTAAATGAGTTAAGGCCCTTCTCGCTCCAGAAAATACTGACAACTGAATCTAAAGACCTACCTTGTGAAGGAAATATATGATTAACTCTCATGAACATACTTGTTGTCAATTCAATTTCTTACTGAATCAGTAATTTGCATTCATCATTTGATTTCTTGATTTATTATTAGTTTGTCAACTGTAATTTGTTTATTGTTTGTATTTGAAATGTTAGTAGTGAATCTTTTTTGTGCGCCTTGAGTGCCATTATAGGCAGATATGTGTGCTGCTATACAAATCTTGAATTATTATTATTATTGTATTATTTAATCCTTTGTATAGAACTCACCCCAGCTTGGAGAGCAACTTGTGGAATTCTACCACGCCCACTTCACAAGGCAGTCCCATAGCTTTGGCTTCCTCCATCAGACGAGTGTCTTCATACGTATGGTCCGTTACTGGGACCTTGTAAGCCCTAGAGATAAGGGGGTCAGAACATGATGTAGGTGTTATCTCACGAAAGGGTGCCGAAGTATTATGTTTTCATGTAGGTAAACAATCAGAGACTTAAAGGGGAAGTCCACCCTAATAACAAGTTTGTTTAATACAAGGAGAAAATTCTGAAGAACAGAGAAGTGAAGGTTTGAGAAAAAACAGACAATAAAAAAGAGAGTTATGGATTTTCTAAATCAATAACTTTTCATGAAATATTTCAAATCTGTGAGTCAAATTGGCAATGCCGTCTCTAAATACGATGTCAGCCCCTCACAATTGATCGTTTGTTGAATGAAAGAAATGTCTTTAAATTCCATTTTGATAGTAAGATATATTTTCTTCATGCCTATCTTGATCATATATCACTGATAACATGTTCTTTCATGTGCCCCCATATAAGATAGGTCTACCTTTCAATTAACATTCAGAGAAATGGAGATTTCGGGTTGTTCTATCATTCAGATTAGTGGTTAGTTGTGGGGGGATGACATCACAATTTCTGACCACATTGCCAATTTGTCTAACAGATTCCATGATTTTCATGATTTTGAAAGATTCATAACTTTCTTATTTGTTGTCCGATTTTTCTCAAACTTTCACTGAATTGTTTTTCTATTTTTTCTGCTTCTATTAAAACCAATTCAATATTAGGGTGGACTTTTCCTTTAATGCTTGACCATTCTAACCTAAACTGATTGAAACTAACTTCCTTGAAACATCTGAAACTACACTGTACATGTGCAACAACATCAAAACAATTCAGGGCCTTGATTGGTGACATGATTTGTTACTAGGATACAAGTTGAGAGTGTTTCCCTGACAAGAGATTTCAGCACATCTGTCTGAAACCTAAAGAATACATAGAAAATCTCAAGAAAGGAAACTATAGGTAAAGTCACTAATCTAAATACCGCAATGAGTGCAAATACATATGCATTGGTTAAGGATCCCCAAACCCAAGGTCATGATTGAAAATGAGGTGAAAGAACACTACATAATACAATGAAGCCTGCTTCAGCAACCAGCTGTATAGAAAGATCACCTGTGTGTGTTATAATCATATTGTCTGTTTCCCTTGAATAGTGTCATCATTGAAATGTGTAATAAAAGAACCTGTACATATTACAGACCACCTGCATTAAAAGACCATTTTTCTTGTCTCTTTAAAGCGATGTTATTCATACTCGTTTCATTGTACTAGATTCCAGAAGCCCCATGTACATGAACATGTATGAACATTAAGCATACTTTGCCATTACAGCTCGGACATTGCGAGCATAAAGCTTGGCATCTTGCTTCTCCTCTTCACTCGGCCTGTAGACCGGCAGGAATTCCAGTTCTAGGTTGTTGGAGAGGTTACAGAGAGTGAGCCAGAAGACGGAGAAGGCTCCAGGTCCATCCCAAGTCCAAGGGAATGTGTTGAGCTTGTTGTTATAGCGCAGGAGGACGGGCTGGACAGGGACACAGGAAAGAAGGCACCTGTGAAAACATACAGTTGGATGGTTGATCCCACCATGTAGTAGCCTAGGAGTAAAACTCGGTCTAAATTGCACATGGACTGTACTAATTATCCTACCCTCCCATAGCATGAGGAGAGGAAAGCAAGCATGATGATAAAGGGAGATGGTTGTTAATTTTCATGTGCATTTCTAACTCAAACAAGCATAAAACTTTCATAAGTCTCATTTTTTTTAAATAACAGTTTTATTAAATGGACTGTTCTTGAAAAAGTTAGTTAAGCTTAACAATCGTTCTATGCATTATTTTCTATTAATTCTATTGTTTTAAATCCACATTCTACCCTTTCCTGAACACAAAGGCATTTGGTAATAAAAGTTCAAACATCCTTTATCAAGTTTTGGAAGGAAATCTCTACAATAATGTATACCTCCTTTGAATGTGATGAAGCACTGTCCATTGGTTGTGGTGCCTTCTGGAAAGATGACGATCTGAGGCCACAGGCTGCCTGGTTGAGCCCTTCGCTTGATCTCTGCTATGGTCTTCTGTCTAGAGTCAGGATCCTTCCTCGATACTAACACCGGCTGAAGGATCTTTGCCAATGCTGGGGTGAAAATAGAAGGGACATTAAAGGGATAGTTGAGTTCTTGTTTTAGACCGCAAAAACGTTCAAAGTGCATGGTTATTGATCTCATTCTTATTTATGACATTTCTAGTGCTCTTTTAGGACCTAAATTTGCTATGAAGGTCATTTTAGACCACAAAATGTGTGAAATTTAGCCAATACGATCATACCAATTAATTTTCTCACAAAAATTGTATTTTGCGTACCGCCCTCTGCAACAAAACTCAACTCTCCCTTTAAGGTACTAGAGCTGGTAGAAGCAACATAACTTGGAGGTGATGTAGTACAATGGTTTAATCACTGGACTCTCAATCAAAGGGTTGAGGGTTCAAATCCCCACCAGCAACATGTCTGCTTCCCTGGGTAAACAAAAATTGTTTTCCTGCACAATAGACAATACTGGTAAATTGGATGGGTGTTGAGGTTACCAGACTGGCAGCATTATCAACTCCACTATTACAGGTGAAATCCATCTTAATATTAAGTCGGTTTTAATAGCAACAGAAAAATTAGAGAAACAAGTCAATGAAGTTTAAAGAAAACCTTGAGACAATATTCAAAAAATTATGAATATTCATATTTGTAATTGATACAATTCAAATTGGCAACTCCATAAGGTACCTTTCATGGACTGCATGAGGACCGCTCCCATTTGCGGCTGTACTTAAAGATTCATAAATACAATGTTTTGTAAAGAATACCATTATCACTGTCACCAACATCACATCAACCTAGTCACACCTGTTGCCTAGTCAACAACTCATACATGTATGACTATACTTACTTCCTAAGATGGGTGGTTCAACATTTTCCTGTCTGGACACACCACTAGGGAGACCCGTTACAAAGAAAATAAAGACGTCAAAGAAGGAGACGTGAGGGGCTAAAGCCAGAATGCTTGCCTCATCCCGCGTCACCTGTTGACCTTTGATCTTCACTTGGTGAAATCCCATGCAAAATATCTGGAGCCTGCCAAGGAGTAATATAGGTCCCCGCAATGCCCTGTGGATTAATAGGCGATAAAAGAACATCAAAGAGAGTTTACTCTGGGCCCTAAAAGTGTCAACTTGAAGTGTACAAATCTTTTTTTTTTGAGGGGGGGGGGGGGGGGGGGGTGAGGGGGCTTCTGATATAGCACACAATGTGTTGTGCGTCACATTGTTACGTTCCTGGCACTCCAAAACTATTACCCCAGCCATAGGCCGGTGGCCAACTTTGTATCACTCTGGCATATCGGAATCTACTTACACCTGAGTGGAGAGTGGCAAATGTGGATTAACCTGTTGCCAAAGGACGTTAGTACCGGATTGAGAGTCAAGTGAAGGAACCATTATGCCACGACATCCCCAGTAGTATTGATTTCATAATAAACAAGGGAAACGCTCTCGGCGGTTTCGCCTGCATAACGCAATTCAATATGATAAACCAGAACGTCAATGACGTAGCGCTCATCCGCATCTCGCAACAACAAGTATCGTAAATTTTAGGTGGTACACTTTGAACTGGTCAAAAAATAAAAATTTGATGCCCTGGAAGGGACATAATTTCATTTCATTTGCATAAAGTACCATAAATAATCAATGAAGCAAAATCTCACAATTCTGTGTAGAAGTTTAGTGTTTCAAATTTAGCTCTACCAGATAAGGCAAACCAAATCAAAATCGGTCAAGAAATGAGGGAAAAGAAGCAATTTTGTTATTTTTGGAATAAATTTGCATAAACTACCATAATTAATTATGGAGAACAATTTCAAAATTCTGTGTAGGAATTTAGTTGTACATACCAAAGTTAGCTCTACGATATAAAGCAAACCAAATCAAAATCGGTCGAGAAATGAAGGAGAAGAAGCCTTTTTTGTGATTTCGAATAAATTTGCATAAATTAGCATAGATAATGAATTTCACGATTCTGTGTAGAAATT
>JAVYIG010017038.1:0-28139 GCA_035222895.1 Strongylocentrotus droebachiensis
ACATGTAAGTGTAAGGCAAGTGATTTTACGGTATTCCATTGCATAATTTAGGTCTGAGGCAAAAGGTCATGTACTGAAAAAATTACTGGTCGGTAGGATTTTCGTGTGTAGTACAGTGTACATGTGTAGGTGTATTTTAAGTGTAATGTACCAATCGTTGAAGAAATAATCATTTAAGAAATAATTGTTTGATAAATGAAACAACCTTTCAACTACACAACAAACAAAACCTAGACATACTGAAATGTCACTTTTTCTAAATTTTCTTTTCTAAGAAAATTCTAGCATTTTAGCTTTTGGATTTCTCAACATTTAATCAAGATAATCTGCGTATTAATATGCAACTTGTAAAATATACCAATACCGTCCCTAACTTCCCTAAAATAAAAATAATGTCCCTAACTACTGCCCCCATCCTTTTATTGTAAATTATCTCTCATCATTTGGTATATAGGCCTAACGCCCACCAATGGATTCAGAATGGCAAACAGTTTATCTGAAACATCTCCAAAGCGCCAATGTTCACAATACCCCCCCCCCCTTTTTGTTGTTATCATCTTCCATCATTAATTTGCTCTCCTTGGTCGAACCTACATATAGGGCCTACCTACGTGTAGTGCGTCATAGATACACAAAACCCCACACGATTCCCCCTCAAAGCGGTCGGTGCGGTAGTGCCTTTTCCTTGAAGAGTTTGCACGAACCAAGGCTGGCTGACCTTTAAGAAAGCGGAAGATGTGACTGCTTCGAGAGAGAAAAAACCACCACCTAAACAAAAAATGGAGAAGAAGTGTGTGGAGCAAAAGATTATGGGCTGTCAACTGTGCTACATTTGTTGATCATGGAAAGTGCTATAGATTAGTCAACACTGTCAGTCGGAGCAAAAGAGGGAGACAGACGGCTGGAAGGTAAAAAATCATTTGAAATGTGGCATTGTACTATGATAGCAACAACAAAAAAGTTTTCAAGGATTTCACCTCCCCCCTCCCCCCCCCCCTCCCCTTCAACCCAAGAATTCAGAAATTTTGAAATTGATAAGACATTCAAAATATTGAAATATTTGTAGCTACATGTACATACATGTAACCAACCATTGAGATTGAAATTTGCATATACATGTATGAATGTATATATTAGATATTGTTCAAAGTAAACATTTCCTCTTTAGAATCTACACATACCGGTATTGTCTTTTAAGAAGGGCATTTCTCAAGGCTTGTTAAAATGCAAGTACCTATAAAAGTCTGTTGAAACTTGCATTTTGCAAGGTAACATGTATATACAGTGTAGAATCAACAAAGGGGAAGTGAAAATATTTGTTTGTAAAGGTTTTCAGATCTTTACACTCAAATTCTTTAATATAAAAGCATCTTTACTTTCAAATTCTTATAAAAGCATCTTATCTAATATGCACGTGCAGTGCCAACCCCTCCAGGTGGATTTCATAAGAATGCGTGCACGTCTCGGCTGCAGTATTAGATTTTCCTTTAATCTATTTGCAAATTATGAGCAGCTTATCAGGGGAAATTTGCCACCGGGTATGCAGCGCTAATCCCAGCTGGCAATACTCTCGATAGCAAACCTCGGACTGGATAATGACTTCTTCTTCTCCTACGCTAGCGCTACGACACTGCATCGACTTACTGCTCGCTTTCAGCCCTGTAGTGTAAACCATCAACCAGGCAGACAAGTATACATGTCCTTTCATATTCCTCCAACTAGCCCCCCCCCCCCCCCCCCCTTTCCACTCGACTCACCCATCCTCCCCCACAGATGCCTACTGTGCTAACGTCATGAGCAATTTACGTTGAACAAACACACGACCGCTATTTTTCTCCCCGGGTCTGCCGTTGCGATGGTGGTGTGCCGCGGCGAGCGTTGGACGCACGCTGACAAATTGCTAAGCCTCACGCATCGTGGTAGTAGATTGTCTGGTGCAAGGGGGAATGTTAAATAGGAGGTCGATCAAAGCGGATGTGGCTCAAGCTAATGATTTGCTCGCTCATCATCATGGATTGATTCGTCTCTGTGCTGTAGAGAGACATTCTTATACTCAAGTTGATTACATGGATGCTTGTACATTTACATCAATGCTTGTAGATTACAACATTGAAAAATGACTTTAATATGATGGAACTTGTAAAAAGGATTTCAAATCGCTGTAAAGGAATACAATCATTTGAGAAGGTAAAGGGTCATTCAGATTACAGTCTTATACTCAAGTAGTGCTTGTACTGTACAACATTAAAAAATGACTTATATTGGAACTTGCTAGTGATAAGGATTTCACATCGCCATAAAGGAATACAATTTTGTGAAAAGGTAAAGGTTCATTCAGATTACAGTCTTATACTCAAGTAGATTTACATGGATGCTTGTACAACATTAACAATGACTTATAATGGAACTTGATGTTAATAAGGATTTCACATCGCTTTAAGGAATACAATTATTTGAAAAGGTAAAGGCTCATTTGGATTACAGTATTTTTCTCCCTGTGTTGCATTTTTATCTAGGAGTGAACCTTGTTGATGCATGCAGTTTATCATACAGCACCTTCAGATTCAGCATTTCTGACGATTATTGACATTTTGGTTGAAAAGTCAGAAGGTATTACTGTATTTAAAGTGCTCAGGTTTGAATTAATGATGGCAATGAAATTGACTTTTTTTTCTTCTTCAAAATTAATCTTCTTGTAAAGATGATGTCTACTAGATCTGGGCCCTGTCTTACAAAGAGTGTGATTGATCTAAATCGTTCGCAAGTCCTCCAATCCCTTATGTACATACTGTGCATGTACTGTAGTTGCGATTGATATCAATTGCAAATAAATTGTGATTGATATCAACTCTTTGTAAGACGTGGCCCTGTACAGTACTTTTTATACTGTAATAGACTCCTGTTATTGAAAATAATTTAGTTATCTACTACCTAACGTTGACCCTTTTCATTAAGCTTTCAGGAATTCTTATTCTTACAAGTCCCTGTGTCCAGTATTATCCAGTATTGTCCAGTATTATCCAGTATTATCCAGTATGTATACCCCCTGTACATGTACATGTACTTCTATTTGACATGTTCAAATCTACTGCAGATAACAAACCAAACATTGTGTCTTGTCCTCATAGTAAATTTTGTCTGGTATCATCGAGGCATCTGTTATTACAAAAGGCATTAAATAGTAGATGAGGAATGTTTATGATTTAATAATGTACAAGTACCTGAATTACACAATTTAAAGAAAAAATATTTGCCAGCTGCAATGAACTCGAATTCATTCGAAGATAGTGACATCTACATGTATACAGCTTCTCTGTAATCTCAGAAAGGATAGATATTTACATGCAAAGTACATGTAGTTAATACTCAAAATATTTTAACTTTGGGTTGATTGATTAATGCTACAGTAGATTCCCAATATGCAATTTTTTTCTTCCCAGTCAATATGAAGCACTTCATGATCATTTTGAAACACAATTTTTTAGGGCTGGAAACATTCAATCAAGACTTTGAGGATGTGTTCAAGGTAAAGACCAGTTTTGGAAATGCCCCCCTCTCAAAAAACGAAATTTATGGAAGCCCTTATTACCAATCATGTGACAGAAATTTTGACGAGAAACCGCCTACTAATTGATATATTTGGTAAAATATTATATCTATTTGGACCAGATAGATATTGCGTAGTCCCGTATACATCTTTCTGTGTACAGTGCTTGTAACTTTACCAAGACTGGGCCAAATTTCTTATCATTTTGATGATTCCAGAACCTTGCAGTACTTACACACCAATATTTATACACTGTATGCAACATGTACAGTAGATGATCAACCTTTTCTGATCGATTCTACGTTTCTTTTACAATGCAATCGCATGACCATAACTGGTCTTTATGTGTAAGCTTGATAACGGGGGAGGTGGGTAAGGTTTTCCCATTAAAACTACCGCAGCTTCTATTTCCTCTAGCTTGTCATGTCATTAATGTCATATCTGGGTCTATTTTGGTTCGTCGATCTTCTGCTCATTTCTGCTGTATGTAAGTATGTTGCGCTGGTTTTGCATTTCCACCATCCTGACCCAATTCTTGATCCAGGGATGGTGTGTATGGAGGGAGGGAGGGGTGATAGCGGGAGAGAAGTAGGGTAAGAAATAGGGTAAGATATGGGATAAGCTGACAAGAATGCAGATGGTGCCGGGGTATGTTTTATAGGTACAGTACATCACATGTGTATGAAAGGTGGATGGGGTGCATTAAAACTACCGCAGCTTCTATTTCCTCTAGCTTGTCATGTCATTAATGTCATATCTGGGTCTATTTTGGTTCGTCGATCTTCTGCTCATTTCCACCTCGAGCTGTATGTAAGTATGTTGCGCTGGTTTTGCATTTCCACCATCCTGACCCAATTCTTGATCCAGGGATGGTGTGTATGGAGGGAGGGAGGGGTGATAGCGGGGAGAGAAGTAGGGTAAGAAATAGGGTAAGATATGGGATAAGCTGACAAGAATGCAGATGGTGCCGGGGTATGTTTTATAGGTACAGTACATCACATGTGTATGAAAGGTGGATGGGGTGCAGCAAAAAATAAAATTCCAATCCAATCCAGGAATTTATAAAGCGCCAATATCTAGTTGCCTAATCAAAGGCGCTGATAAGACTGAAAAACTACCGGTACCCAAAATGTCTGTTCATGATTCTAAGTGGGAAAGACTAATTGTAAGCAATCTGAAATGGTTCAGTTATGGTTTAGTTGAGTTATGATTGTGGTTAACTGGTGACAAGAAGGAATTTATAAAGCGCCAATATCTAGTTGCCTAATCAAAGGCGCTGATGAGACTGAAAAATTACCCAACATGTCTGTTCATGATTCTAACTGGGAAAGACAAAAAAGAAGTGACTAATTGTATTAAAGCAATCTGAAATAGGTATGTCTTTAGTTGAGTTCTGAAAATGGATAACTGATGGAAGACCATTTCACAATCTCGATGAACATGTGTATGCAGTATTAATGTGAGACGAAAGGTGAGTGATCTACATCTACAATGTATAGCTCTGGAAAACTACATGTTTGAAAGATCGAGTTAAAGAAAATGTTTTAAAAATGAGCCATGGTAATTAAAGAACCGTATCACTGATTTTCAGGCAGGTAAAAATGTTTTCATTGTTTTCCATTATATTAACAACCTTGAAAAGGCTAACTTATTTGCTTGTGACACGAGGAAGTATCTTCACGTATTTAAGGAATTACCTCCTTTTACTTCAACTCATGATGAGGGTGTACGAGTTAAAGAAAATGATTTAAAAATGAGCCATGGTAATTAAAGAAGTGTATCACTGATTTTCAGGCAAGTAAAAATGTTTTTTCAATATATTAAACAACATTGAAAAGGCTAACCTGTACATTGTATGTTTGTGACACAAGTATCTTCATGTGACATCGAAAGAATTACCTCCTTTTACTTCAACTCATGATGGGGGTGTACGAGTTAAAGAAAATGTTTTAAAAATGAGCCATGGTAATTGAAGAAGTGTATCCCTGATTTTCAGGCAAGTAAAAATGTTTTTCAATATATTAAACAACCTTGAAAAGGCTAACCTGTATGTGCTTGTGAAACAAAGAAATATCTTCACGTGACATACAGTATTTAAAGAATTACCTCCTTTAATATTTACTTCAACTGTTGATGGGGGTGTACGAGGAAAGCCGCATTAAGTTCTAGTTCTTAACTAAACTCCTACATGTACCTAATCACTCATTGCTAAACAATGTCTTGGATGATCGGCAGATCGACTGCACAATCAAATACCAAAGGTTGAGCAGCTCTTGAAGGTCGATCGCTTTGGAAGGCCGGTCAGCCGGGCAGAGGAAACGTGGAATGAATTTTCAGAGAAATAAGATCGAAAGCGAGAGGAAAAAATGGGGTTTGTGTTCTTGTTTGGGGGCATGCATGTACAGTATAGGCCTAGAAAGGCATGCATGAGGAAAGAATATGAGGCCGGAATAAGGTTAGTGAGGAGTTTCAGGGAAAGAACCAATGAACATTTAAACATAAATGTATTAAAGATAAAGATATACCGGTAGAGAAAAAGAAAATGTACAGTGAACTGTATGTGCAAGAAGGTTGATCGGAAGGGAACGTCTGATAGAATGAGAAAGCTGAGATGAGGAGAAGGGGAAGAAAAGACGGAGCGGGGGAGGGGGGAGGCTATTAAAGCAACCATGATGATATTGACTAACGGTTGCCCCTAGTTACAACTGTTTTATCTATATCGGACGGTACGCGGGAGCGTCCAAGGTTTCCTGCAAGATGTTAAAAGGCCTGTTTTCATCAGCTCGAGTTTGCCAAATAATCCGCTATTTTCAGACTCTGGATATTATCCCAAAGCTTGAAATTGCTTCTTCACCAGACCAATACGCTCATCACAAACTAGCTCAGGTGGGCGCAATTTGGCCCGGACAGGCGCAGTTTAGCCCGCTTTTTCCCAAATAGCAGATATTTTGGAAACGACTAATATTTCTCGGGATATCTTCTGGACCAAATATCCCGCTAATTGCAACTCGGGGCTGATGAATACGCAAACTACATGTAGCTTGCTGATTTGCGATCGGGATAGTTGAAATAGCAGGTTATTTGACAAACTCAAGCTGATGAAAACAGGCCTAAAGAGTGGGCGGGAGGAAGAGATTTTAGCCATCGGACAAGGACAACCGATCTCTATTGATTGTCAAGAAAGCTCTTCAAACTCTACCAGCATGGGCAGATGGTAGGAGTTTTTACTGCGGGATCGAGGGAGGGAGGAAGGTACATGTACCTTGGCTACATGGAGATATTAATATTGATGTTTTATTAAAGAAAAAAATCTGTCCAAGAGTTGAAATATTAATTGCTTGTGAAGTTGAGATCTTCTCATACGGTATACATAGGGTTGATTTTTTGAAAGGTGCATGATGCTGAATTTTGTATCTCTTTATAGTGCGATTAATTCTTAATACCGTAAATAACGTTGTATTAACCGCCCTCGTGTATTAACCGCACCCCTCTTTTTCGCCCTAAAAAAAAAAAAAAAAAAAAAAAAAAAAAAAAAAAAAATATATATTTTTTATTTTTTTATTTTTCTTCTTTTTTCTTCTCCCCCTGAATAAGTGTTGTAACATCACAGATATTTTCAATTCAGTTTGAACGCTAGTTAAAACAGGAGAGTGTTCAACAAAAATTAATCACTTTTGCCAAAGTTTGAATATAAGAATAGTGGTCGGGATTGGGCAGGCGCACGGCCGACCAGCAGGGGGATCTTCACCCACCATTCCTGATGAAAAGCACTGCTTTCGTCCGGCACTAATTTCACATGAAAACGTCATGAAAAGATGTACTTACATTCATATTCCTGTCCTTAATCGTGTTTTATTTGAAAGTGTACATGAATCTTTATTTCAATTTGACATTAAATGATTATTTTGTCAATATTTTGTCCGGTGTTGTTGTGTAAAATTGAGACTCATGCAAGCTGCCATTTTGGATTTTCAATTCAGGCTCTTTCATTACTGTTTGTTATAATTGTTTATTTTTAAAAGGTTAAAAAAAAAATTCTCGTAATTTTCCAGAATAAATAAATTACAATACTATAATATATATTTATTTCATTATTTATATTGAAAATTTGGCGGAAATTGTTGCACTTATGTATCATGTAACCAACATACATACACACACTCAAAATATGAAATCCCATCCAATTCCCACCACCAGACATATATTTAGAATCAACAAACATCCATCTTCACGTAAGTTAAAATCATCAATCAACCAGAAATATTACAATAATAATAGTTCAAAAAATAAAATATTGCATATTTGTAAATTCGTGACAAGTATTTTCATACAAGATATCGCTAGATATATATATATTTTTTTTTCGTCACATATTTCTTTATCTCACTACATGAATTATCACACGTGGGGCAATGCAAATTTTTTGTCCACCGCACAACAATCCCAACACAATTATGATCGACTTGGCAGTGACAGAGCACAATACCAGGCCCCAAATTTCATATTTTGCATCACCGGAATTACATGAAAGTTTATCAGATTCAAGATTATAGTACAACATTCACATTAGAAATATTTTTTCTAATGTCAGAACTTCTGATGGATGATTTGAAAAGCGTTAAAAATGGTGTCATTTTCAGGACAATGGTATCTAACTAAGCCAAGAACTTCAGCCTCAGTGACACAATTTGCAGCATGAATTATGTCTGTAACGTGTATAAACCGCACCCCCGACTTTTGATGTTTACCGGCGGTAAAAAAAGTGCGGTTAATACAACGTTATTTACGGTATTTGTTATGTGATCCAAATTCACATTTTGTATGGATGTGAAAATTGTGAACGTAATTTTTTTTGACAGTAGTAAGCTTTTGAAAATGATTCAAATTTGACTCTTCCTAAATGTAAGGCACTCATGGAGAATGTATCGTAGGCCTATAACTGTATACATGTACATGTACATGTACACACAAACCTGTCTATTAAGGCAACCCAAGGGAAACACAGAAAGTGGCCACTGCATGTAGACAGGTGGCCTTTATAGACAGGTTCTTCAAGACACATTTCCTTCTAGAGGGAGCCACTACCTGTGACCACTACAAGACAGGTGGCCTTTATACACAGGTGGCCACTAAAGACTGGTTTGACTGTACTATAAAAAAAAACTTCATGAGCTATCACAGTGTCACTGACTGTGCTCATACAGTACATCTACATGTACCACTTATTCAATCACAATAACAAAGTCAAATATTGATACAGATATTGACTGTGAATCTGGGAGAACATCTTTTTTTTTTTAAATCAACGGTACCATCATCGCCCCTACAGTTTGTGTACACTGTATTATGACTTATTATGAAAACTGGATTGAGTATATAAAATGGGTATTGCTAAAGACACAAGTAACCCAAAAGATTTTCAAGTTGTTTAATGAACAAACCCATCGTAATGACTCCATTTTAATGAGGTCTTTTCGTTTTAACCTCGCCCGATTTTCATCCTACAACTGTACGTGAACGTGGGTGGCAGGATTCAAAGGCTGCCTGAGTTGAACTACATTTTCAGGCCAGAAACCTTTTCATGCGACTCGGATTTAATTCAGGGTGGCAATTCAGCCATTTCACGTGGGTGAGCGATTTCCATGGAAATAGGCCAGAGAGGTTTGGTAAAATGACAGTTCTGCTTGTTCGTGGTTTTGTTGTATGCTGGGCATTGCTTGCAAAGTGTTTTAAAGGGCAGAATTATAAATGAGATGTACATGTAGATGTACAACTATTGTTCGTAAGGCCCAAAGCTTTAATGAAGGATTTTTCCAATAGGGATGGCATTTAAGTCTGCATGTGATTTACATTTTCGGCATACAGTAACTCCCAATTTCATACCGGTTACTTGAGCTAAAGAAAGGCTGTATGAACTTGCAATGTACTTGTTGTGCTCACTTAAAACAGACTTTTTTGTTGTTAATAGAAACATTAATCAATTTTGCCATTTGCCATTTCCCATGATGCAGTTGTTATATCAGATATTTTCTTTAAAAAAATTTATTGCATACAGGTATATATTTCATCTACGTTTGATACTTCCAGAGCTAAATCGCCTGCTGCTTCAAGTGATATTTTAAGATTATTATTCTATAGTCTTCATGTTTGTACATGTACATGTATTACTGTTTCTATATATCTCAATTCACATCTTTTAGTACATGTACAAGCACAGTAGCACACACATACATTTACACACCAACACACACAAAGGAAAGAAAAATAGGGTAGAAAGAAATGAAAGTAGAAAAGAAAAAGAAAAGAGAAGTGCATGTACCTACTCAGCCATGGATATATCATTCTTTGAAAAATACCTGTATTTGTTCATCGATTTAAATGTGGTAATTGTATATAGAACAGGATCTATTAAAGGAATGAATTCAATGAATTCCATTCACATACCCCAACAAATGATATACATTATTATCTCTTGTTGGTTGATCTCTTCCGGCTCTCAACAGACAATTTCCAGTGTGAATAATGTATCTTACGGAATTCTGCTGATTATCCTACATACATTGTACATGTGGACATTCATGTGGACGCTCAAAATACCAGAAAGAATCATTAATGGGCGTATCAAGACATTCTATATTTTTGGATGAATCATGTCGAGACACATTGTACAGGATCCCTCAAATATGCTTACCCTTTATAAAAGCTGAATTAAGTCAATTTTGACAATCACCCAGAGGTCATGTTTGAGCATACACACAGAAGAATCAGCTGACACGGTATATTTATTCAGCCATGAAATTGTTATATTGTAATCCAAACTTCACGTCATATTGCAATGTCATTCCAAACCCGCTCAAATAAATATTTGCGGTTGAGGTTAAAGAAAAACAATTGTGGGTATTTTGTTATTGACATGTTGTACTGGTGTATTATTGAGATGTGCACAGTATCTAGTGTAAATAGAGTTCATATCTTCACTTATCTTGAGCTTTACAAAGTACACTGTACAGCATATATATCTATATTTGAGAATTATTACTATAAAGTTTGAGATAAACCACCATTTGT
Organism: Strongylocentrotus droebachiensis; assembly: GCA_035222895.1. NCBI lineage: Eukaryota > Metazoa > Echinodermata > Echinoidea > Camarodonta > Strongylocentrotidae > Strongylocentrotus > Strongylocentrotus droebachiensis. The sequence goes on from JAVYIG010017038.1 coordinate 10,616, forward strand.
CACAGATAATATTCTCATGTACATATGATAGATGTACATTTATACCCAGACATTGTGTGTCAGGAGAGTTGATTACCAGACACGATTAGCATTAAATGCTATTTTCTGGTCCCATTTACCCTTCAATGTTAACCATTCACATTTGATTGTTATATTGATGTACTTTTGTTTGGATAATAAACTTCAAACTCAAACTCAAACTATAATTTGAAGAAGTTTACACGCAATATTCCATAAATCTCTTATAAGACAACATGTACATGTGATGGTGATGGTGGTTATTTTACCTGACTGCTAAGAAAGCATAAATGCTTGTAAGTAAGCAACCAGACGGCCGACGGCATTAGGTCCTCTCCGAGGGACCTGGTAATGAGGATTAATGCCTTACCAAAGGGCACTAGCGCATCGACTTGGTTTCGAACCTGGGTCACCGGATTACGAGACCACTGCTCTACCGACTGAGCTATACTCTATAGGCAAAAGTGTTGGCTTTATTTTTGTTATAAGCATGAGGACACACAACCCCTCCCCGCCCCCCCCCCCCCCCTCCTGTATCATACTGAATATGCAATACATTGCACAGTAATACTGTGTTAGAATAGTAGGTCAATGGTTTAATAGATGCTGCTTTAACATGTACATTTGTAAGTACGGTATCGGCTTGCATGGTGATGTAGACATACATGTACCGTCCCTATTTTCACGAAGTGAGGGTAATGAGGAAAATCGCATACAATTTGCGTGACGATTTTCCTCACTACCATCACTTCGTGAAAATAGGGACGATACACAGTAGGCTTACAGATGCATCATTTGAGAAAGGGGCTCCCCCTCTCTCACATGGTACAACCGTAAAACCTTACTGTGTATGATACAGTGTTGTTGTTTTGGAAGTCTTTCGGAAAGAATCAAAACAAAGGGGGCTGTGGTAATGAGAGATAATTGGCGCTAATTGAGGAGTCCCGCTGATGGTGTTAAGATTCACCTATCATCGAGCCAAGTCAATTCAGGCTATGATCCTAATATACATCGTCCCGGCTTGTTATTGTGTGTGGACTAAAAAAAATGCATGTAAATATTATGATGCCATGCTGTAATCAGTATACATGTAGGTCCATGCTGTAATGCTCCAAGCTGTTTCTTACTTGAGCTGTAAGTTAGTTAGAAGATGACAAAGTTCCGTGGATGAAACCCTGTGGAAATATACTGAGCTGAATGTTAAATTACATGTTAATCCACTTAAATTATAATCAGCTGTACGTAGATGGACATGTACATCAGTAAGGGCGCTGGTCCGAGAATAAGGATCGTCCGCACAAACGAGGATCGTCTTTGTAAACAGGGACAGACGCCTCCACGAAAATAGGGACCGTCCGAATTTTTTCGCTGTCGATTCTGATTTCCGATCTGCGCAGTGGCGATGCAAAAGATGGTTCCGCACCGATTTTCTTGATGCATTTTACATTGACTTTCGTTATGAGCAATTTAAATCCTCAGGAAGATCATAATTTAGAGACCAATAGTGAGAGCAACCAGTGGCAGGAATGGCCTTTCATAGTTCAGTCCAACTTAAAGTCGATCTTAGTCTTTGTTAAACACCCCCTGGAGTGTCAAGTTTATTATTGTCAAGGTTACTATTATTATTGTTGTTATTGTTATTATTTTATAGTAATTTTGTTTGCTACTTTGAATTTAATATCAAATTCTAAAGTTGTTTAAGAATTACCTTCTCATTTCTCTGACTTGTACAAAGAATTTTTTGTTTGACTGTGTAATTTACTTAATTATTTGTTTTATCTTTATTATTCGTTATCCACAGACATGGGTATTGTAATGAGATAGCATCCACCATCCAGTCTGCTCAGCCCACCGCCGCCGTTACTCTGTTCATTTCCTGAGCAAGAACATCCTCCTCCTCCAACAGCCCCATCATCACAAGGAGAGACCGGTAATCATTTCTCAGCCCTACCCCCCTCCATTCGCGTCCACCCTGTGCGTGGCCGGAAGCTGCAGGTGAAATTGATCACCAGGCATCCAAAACCACATCAGGTTCTTGTGGAGTTATACACAGAGAGAAAGAACAGTAGCCGAAGAGGAAACGGTGGAATAGATAAATAAAGAGTGGGAGAGAAGAGAAGAGGGTAGAAATTGAGGAAGACAGCGAGGGCTCTTGAAGAAAGTGAAGAGTATTTGAACTGTCTGTGAAGAACAAGGGGTCGCCATGGCAACACAGAACGGTCATACCAGCGTCCACGTCTCAGACACCCAGACGTGGGAGAGGAACAAGAAATACACGGTAAGAGCGCTGTTAAAGCGGGAGAAAGATGAAAAAAGCCTAGATGGACAGAGAATAATGTTTGATACAAAACAGTGCTGCAAGCGTTCAGAAGCTGGCCAAAATGCGATATTCACTGCCTCCAGGTTTACGAGTCATCTCTGCACTCTTGCAAACAAAAACAAAAAAGTAAAAGGAATAACTTTCAAAAGAATTTAGATGTACATTTGCAAGTACATGGAGGCAAAACTGAAATAATTGATGAAGTCTAAATATTTAAGTAAATACAAGTACTACAATGTACTGGTTGGATTTCAATTATATACAGTACATATATCATGTAAACATGATGTACAGTAGCTACAAGTACTGTATGTCATTTTATTGAGTTGTAGATGCGTTTCCCACATCAATACAGTATGTTCCAAATACAATTATACTCTGTTGCCAAGCTTGCTTGCATTGACTCTGCAGCCAAATGAAAAATGCCCACATGGGGTGGGCTGAATGTAGAACTGCATAATAACACTGGACATAGATTAGACACTCTATCCTCTAGAGTTACATGGCTAGCATCAACAGTGGCATCAGGGGAGTGTTTCACAAAGACTAAGATTGACTTTCAGTTGGACTTAACTACGGCAGGCCATTCATGCCACTGTTTGCTCTGACCGTTTTAATACTGGCATTGGTCTCTCAAGGGACGTACAAATCATGGTCACACACGTATCTACAGAATCTTTATTTTTTGATAATTCATTATTGAAGGAAATAACATTATCTAAAGTTCATAATGGTGAGAGAAAACAGGGGCATGAACGGCCTGTCATAGTTAAGTCCAGTATAAAGTTGATCTTAGTCTTTGTGAAACACCCCCCAGGCCTACCACCAAAGCTCATCCTCTCTCAGAGACGATGGGGTGTCCATTAGGACGAGTTCGCATCTCTGTCAGTATAGGGTGCGTTTATCATCTTTTGCCACTCAGGAACAGCGATTCTACCGTATACACATCGAACCCTACGATACGAACGTGATTTGCAGGATGTCGCGTTTATCAACTCGTCATGATTCAAAATAAAGGCCTTGTCTCTGCGCAACTGCTTTGCGCCGTTTGACCCAGGAAGCAACGAGTTGCTCGGAGGTCAAAACAGGCTTGCGTTTATCACCATGCAAATTTGCCTGAAACACGTTTGAAAACGCTGATTCTAGGCCAGAAAAGGGATGATAAACGCACCCATAGTCTGTCACACCCATGATGTGATGCGAGGACTCCCCTCGGCGAGAGAGGTCTTGGGTAACACATTACAGTCGTGACTGCTGCATTCATGCCCTTAACCCAGTTTGTCCCTTGTCCGTCCATCTTCGCCTACCACCCCCCCCCCCCCCCCCACTTCTGCAATACAGTCCTCTCATCGTTGATGCAGCTCCGTTGATGTGATGACTTTATAATATAAACCAAGATATCACATTTAGCTATATGTACATATTTTGCTGGCCTGTTATGAGTTCCTTTGCCCAGGTACACGACCAGTATTTAAGTATCTTGGATGGGTAGTAGAATTCTCAAGGGTATGCAACAGCATCCTTTTAATTAAGAAACTGTGCTTGTTTAATGTTCCAGAGCTTTTCTTTTGTTTTGTATGTGTACATATGTACAAAGCAATAAACACATCTTTCTGGAAAAATGTGAAATTAGAAATCCTTTTAACCAAAGGGAAAAAGGTACAGGGTTCATGAGCATGGACTTGTATTAAGATTGGTCAATGGACCAGTTTACTTACATATTCCAAGTTTATGCATACTTTTAAAATAATGTTTGGTCTTGAGTCTCTTGACAACCTGAAAGCTTGCCCGAGTCCTGCCCAACATAGCAATAAGTGATGTATGCAGACCGAATTCCAAGTATTTTAGTTTATTATTTGATAAATGGTCAATGGAATAACTTGTTACTAACATATAAAGGATATCCATCAGTTTGGATATGTAAGTAAAACAGTCTATTTCACTTGCAAATGCTCAAAGATTCTCTCAAGCCAGAATTTCCCCTTCTTCGTGAGTACTTCAATGCACAGAAATGTTCTTTTTATTTTATTTTATTTTTTTGTTTGAAAAGTAAGCATCGACGACGGAGGGGCTTTGTGCCATTTCCGACACCGTCTGACCGATGAAATTTCACACCCTCGGCTCCAATTAAACCACAGGTCCCCGTGATGACGAGATTAGGGGCAGAGAAACATGCAAAATACTTGACTGCATCATAATCTCGGAGGCGACATGGCCTTCTCGATCCGCGCCTCCGACTCTTGAATTGAAGAGAGAGAAAAATATGGAGAATCCTGGCCTCATCAAGCATCGCACTCCATCTTAAAGATGAAGTGGAGTTTTGGTCATGCGATCTGTTGCACTGTAGTGTGAAAGAAATTTAAAGCAAATGAGGAAGGTTGATTATTCAGTACATACAGTACGTGTACATGTACATGTACATGTTCACGCAAGAAATGGTGTACAATGTGATGTTTGGGAATCAAAATCATCAAACTTATAAGAAGTTTACTTAATTTTGCTGAAAATCATATGTACTGCACATTTAGAATTGGTTATATGGGACGATACTCACTTGTATCATAAAAGCTTTGTCAAGAATTCATAGAGCTGTGTTGTTCATCATACTTAGAATGTGAGGGCATTCGAAGAGCAATCCTTTTCAGGGGACATTGCTGCTTTTATATTTCTTCTAAAGTCTAAACTGACATTTGAAAAATAAGAAGAAAGCTACAAATCATGTTCACACACGTATCTACAGAATCTTTATTTTTTGATAATTCATTATTGAAGGAAATAACATTATCTAAACTTCATAATGGTGAGAGCAAACAGGGCATGAACGGCCTGTCATAGTTAAGTCCAGTATAAAGTTGATCTTAGTCTTTGTGAAACACCCCCCAGGCCTACCACCAAGACTCATCCTCTCTCAGAGACGATGGGGTGTCCATTAGGACGAGTTCGCATCTCTGTCAGTATAGGGTGCGTTTATCATCTTTTGCCACTCAGGAACAGCGATTCTACCGTATACACATCGAACCCTACTATACGAACGTGATTTGCAGGATGTCGCGTTTATCAACTCGTCACGATTCAAAATAAAGGCCTTGTCTCTGCGCAACTGCTTTGCGCCGTTTGACCCAGGAAGCAACGAGTTGCTCGGAGGTCAAAACAGGCTTGCGTTTATCACCATGCAAATTTGCCTGAAACACGTTTGAAAACGCTGATTCTAGGCCAGAAAAGGGATGATAAACGCACCCATAGTCTGTCACACCCATGATATGATGCGAGGACTCCCCTCGGCGAGAGAGGTCTTGGGTAACACATTACAGTCGTGACTGCTGCCACCCCCCCCCCCCCACTTCTGCAATACAGGCCTCTCATCGTTGATGCAGCTCCGTTGATGTGATGACTTTATAATATAAACCAAGATATCACATTTAGCTATATGTACATATTTTGCTGGCCTGTTATGAGTTCCTTTGCCCAGGTACACGACCAGTATTTAAGTATCTTGGATGGGTAGTAGAATTCTCAAGGGTATGCAACAGCATCCTTTTAATTAAGAAACTGTGCTTGTTTAATGTTCCAGAGCTTTGCTTTTGTTTTGTATGTGTACATATGTACAAAGCAATAAACACATCTTTCTGGAAAAATGTGAAATTAGAAATCCTTTTAACCAAAGGGAAAAAGGTATAGGGTTCATGAGCATGGACTTGTATTAAGATTGGTCAATGGACCAGTTTACTTACATATTCCAAGTTTATGCATACTTTTAAAATAATGTTTGGTCTTGAGTCTCTTGACAACCTGAAAGCTTGCCCGAGTCCTGCCCAACATAGCAATAAGTGATGTATGCAGACCGAATTCCAAGTATTTTAGTTTATTATTTGATAAATGGTCAATGGAATAACTTGTTACTAACATATAAAGAATATCCATCAGTTTGGATATGTTAGTAAAACAGTCTATTTCGCTTGCAAATGCTCAAAGATTCTCTCAAGCCAGAATTTCCCCTTCTTCGTGAGTACTTCGATGCACAGAAATGTTCTTTTTATTTTATTTTATTTTTTTGTTTGAAAAGTAAGCATCGACGACGGAGGGGCTTTGTGCCATTTCCGACACCGTCTGACCGATGAAATTTCACACCCTCGGCTCCAATTAAACCACAGGTCCCAGTGATGACGAGATTAGGGGCAGAGAAACATGCAAAATACTTGACTGCATCATAATCTCGGAGGCGACATGGCCTTCTCGATCCGCGCCTCCGACTCTTGAATTGAAGAGAGAGAAAAATATGGAGAATCCTGGCCTCATCAAGCATCGCACTCCATCTTAAAGATGAAGTGGAGTTTTGGTCATGCGATCTGTTGCACTGTGAAAGAAATTTAAAGCAAATGAGGAAGGTTGATTATTCAGTACATACAGTACGTGTACATGTACATGTACATGTTCACGCAAGAAATGGTGTACAATGTGATGTTTGGGAATCAAAATCATCAAACTTATAAGAAATTTACTTAATTTTGCTGAAAATCATATGTACTGCACATTTAGAATTGGTTATATGGGACGATACTCACTTGTATCATAAAAGCTTTGTCAAGAATTCATAGAGCTGTGTTGTTCATCATACTTAGAATGTGAGGGCATTCGAAGAGCAATCCTTTTCAGGGGACATTGCTGCTTTTTTATTTCTTCTAAAGTCTAAACTGACATTTGAAAAATAAGAAGAAAGCTGACAAAATATTGTCACCTGTGCTGGAACTCATTCTTTGCTTTAAATGTATTCACACGAATGGCATCAACCTGAGGCTCTTGATTTAATTTTGAGCGAGTTAATGTCATTAAATGTTCACTGCCTCGTGCAAGAACATCCCCAAGGCCGTGCCACTGTATCTCTGTCAACTCAGAGAGAGAGAGAGAGAGGGATGAGGGGAGAGGGAGAGGGAGAGGGATGAAGGGAGGGGAGGGGGAGAGGGATGAAGGGAAGGGAGGGGAGGAGGAAGGGAGAGAGGGAGAAAGAAAGACAGAGAGAGACAGAGAGAGAGACAGAGAGAGACAGAGAGGGAGAAGGAGCTAGAGAAAGAGAGAGGGGCGGGTTTAGGGGGAAGGGAAGGAGAGAGGTAGAGAGAGATAGAGAGAGAGATCAAACTTGTACTCGAAAGAAGGGGGAAATACTTGGGGCTCGTAAAAGCTGCCTTGAATTTATTAGAACAATTTATTCCTGAAAAGAACACAGATTCTTTTCAAATAAATGATTGTTTTTTAATAAACAGAATGTAAATAAGAAAAATCACATACAAGTCCTGCAGCTTTTAATGGTTCTGCTCAGATTTATCTTCTCTGATTTATCTTCTAAATACATCTAGACTCAAGAGTAAAGATTTTTTCTTCTTCCAAGTATGCAGGGGTTTTTTCTTTCCAAATTGACACCAGTTTCCCCCTATTTTTACATTCTTTTTCTCGTACAGTAATTTGTAATGCATCTACTCTTTTATTTCAGATACCTGTGTGATTTGTGTTCCTTCCAAAAAAAAGCATTCTCAGTTTCCCTCTATTTTTAAACTCTTTCTCTCCCTTTCATGCATTCTCTCTTTATCTCTTTCCCTCTATCTATCTCCTATGTCTTTCTATCTCTTTTTTCCATATAATCTTTGATTTCAGATGCATGGCTTGAGTTTCTTCCAAATTGGCATTCCCAGTTTCTCCCTATTTCAAAGCTCTTTTTTCTCTCCCTCTCTCTCTCTCTCCCTCCTCTCTTTCTCTCCCTCTCTCTCTCTCCCTCTCTCTCCCTCTCTCTTTCTCCCTGTCCCTCTTTGTATCTCCTTCTGTCTCTCTACAAATAACTTTTTATCTCTTATAGTCGTTAGCTCCTCTCTGATTTCTACACCATGCATACTTTTCATCTCGTTTGCTTCTCTTTGCATTTTATCAATTCCCATCCCAGTGTCTCGTCTTGTTAGTGGATATTAGATATGAGCTCCTCGGGGCTATAATTCTCCTCATATATATTTGAATGGGATAATGACGTACGTTGCGGTCCAGTCAGCGTGAAATCCACACCGAGGCTATGTACTTCGGAGGGACGCTGGCTGCGCAAGCGCGGCTCAAAGGACAAATCAAAAGACGGAGCGGTCTGAAGACCTGGGCTGCAATCTATTTTTAAGCGACTGAATGCTCACTCTTCGATCCGAGTTAATCAAAATACAGACCTACAGACAAAAGCCTTTGTGCTGAGTTGCTAGGATGCAACTGACTTTATAATACCAGGATCATGTTTAATAGGGCAATGCCAGTATGAAAATCATAATTGTGCTGCTTTTATACAGAAGGCCAAGAATTACGCAAGTAGCCACAATAGAAAGTCTGATCCGATTTCCGCAGAACAACCGTCAGAATCCTAAATTACATTACTCTGCTGTATAATTAATGAATGGTTTATGATAATGCTTTAGATAGACGTAGCAGGACTGCCGATTTTGTTATTGAAGTCTAGCTATTGAAACCTTTAATAGAGGTCATGATTATCAGCGATAACAACATGCAATATTTTCTGTTTAAAATGCACAGGCATAGGCGATAATACTGTACCTGTCCATATAGAGCAAAGAATTAATATATTTGGCAGAGTCATCTTTTCTGTAAAACTAAGACGCCTCCAAATAGCTTCCATGCATACAAATACTTTATCATTATCAATCTGGCATATATACAAATGTATATTGAAGTGAATGCAAGGGAGATGACTTCTTCAAGTTTAATATGGTTATCTTTAGTAGATGTAGAAGAAGTATATTTATGTACTTGTCCATGTAGGCCATATTCCCTTTCTCTTTTGACCCAGTCAGGACAGGATTTATTTTTAGGGCTAAATCAATCTCATACTGTTATTCAAATTGGCAACAATACAATTTTTCTTTTATTGCTACATTTTTTATTGAAATGCAATGTGTCTGAAAGCAAAAACAAATGTAGGAAATTAGTTAAAAAGTTGAACAAATTACAAATTTTGTTGAATGAAATTAATTTGGAATCTTTCAATGTGTTGCCAATTTAAAGATTCTAAAGATTATTTTTCAGATTAAAATTCCTATAATCAAATGCAGTATCTTCATGCAACAAAATGGATGCTGTGCGTGCAGACATTTATGCCCTTTCTACTCATGCATCTCATTAAAATAATTGCAGCTCTGAATCAAAAGTTATTTAAGCCAAACCCCAACATGTGGAACGATTGTTGCCAAAGGGTTAAAAGTTTTAATCACCATTAATGAGAATCCTCATGCACATAATTGCACAACATTGTTTGTATTGCTGAAGAATGCATTTGTAAGTGCCCATAATGTGTTCAATACAATCTACCATTCTTCTAGTAAAAACCAGCATTATTGCTTTAATTTCCTTCTGACATGTAGATTGCTCTATATGCATTTAACACAACCCAAATAAATGACAATTGTCTCTTACCAGTGCAGCAAAAAATGATTTACGGCTGTATGTCTCATTTTTGTTTGTTTAGAAGGGATATCAAATTAAATGCAAGGAATTTGTCTTCACAACTGATAGTAGAACCTGTGGCCATCTATACATGATCGCTATTTAGCAGCAAGTCTACTCAAATCTTAATAGACATGGCTCCTTTTCTCAGAGATGTATCGATGAATGGAAAAATCTCTCCTCTGTAGTTGTGGAGAGCACATCACTTAACTCTTTTAAATCCAATTTGTCACAATTTTGGACATCAAGGAAAAGACCAATTTGACCCAGAAGAGTCCTTCGCTTGTCCTTGTTCGTCAACTGCTGTGCAGTGCCTCTAAACATGTGTCCAAATATGTATTTTTCATCCTAATGTCAGTGAGAGGCAAATAAGTATTTAACTTCAAATGCCTACTTCCATGGTGTATTTCCAAGGTATATTAGATATTTTTTACATCTGGGGAAGATGTGGAAGGAGTGTGTTTGTGTCGGTACCATACCTTTTCTCTTGCAACAATTCTTTTCCTATCTTATTTAACTCATTACATTCACTCAAACAATCCCCCTGTGCAACATTTAGGATAGATAAAGTAAAGGCTTCAAGATTATTTAAAGCTCGTCTACACTAGTTTGGCCAGGAGGGATTATACCTCCAAGCATGGTAACTGACAGGTGGTTATCTCATCAAATCAGCTCTCAATGAACATAAGAAAGAGGGGACTGTGGGGGACCAACGGTTACCGATTAGGCATTGTTTGCTATATAGAGGGCGCAATAGCTACAAGTAGTGCAGTGGGGCTTTAACCGTTTCCTACCCAAACTATCAGATTATAAAAAAGATCTCTTGTAAACAGAGAGAGAGAGAGCGTTTCCCTGTCAACTTTGTACACCCTCCCAGTAGTACCTTGTCATGTGTGGTTGTGGCAGATTTGTGTGTATTTGTTCGGTGCTTCCTCTCGTCTTGACCTGCGTCAACCGCTCGTGTGTGCGTGTGTGGGAGAACTTGATAGAATACATGAACATGTCGAGGGTTCAGTGACACAAAGACGTAACTCCATATTTTGCCAAAATGAGTAATGTTCAGAAAAATGAGGGCTTTCCAGGAATCACAAAGACTTATTACTCCACCAATACCCCATTGAAGTCAACTGCTAGTGAAACATAGACTCAACTCCTTATGGCCCAAGTGCTCAGTGACACATAAACAACTTTTTCTCAAAATGGCCAAATGGATATACGTCTTTGTGTCACTGACCCCTCGATATGTGCATGTAGACACAGCTGGGTCCCTAGAGACAACCCGCTCTTCATGGACGTCACATTTAGAGATGCTTAACTTCGAAACGTCCATCAAAAAGCCTGTCTTCATCAGCTCCAGTTTGCCAAATAACCCACTATTTTAACTATCCCAATCGCAAATTATCCAGCTAATCTGCGGCTTCATCAGCCGCAATTAGCAGGATATTTGATCGAGGAAATATCCAGAGAAATCTTGATCTTGTTTCCAAAATATCCCGCTATTGGGGAAATAGTGAGTTAATTTGCGCCCGTCCGAGCTACTTTGTGATGAGCAATTTTGAGCTTCGGGATAATATCCTGAGTCAGAAAATAGCGAGTTATTTGGCAAACTCAAGCTGATAAGGACAGGCCTTTTAGAGATGCTTAGCTTCGAAATGTCCATTAAATGCATCAGCTTGCTGCGTCACACTGACCCCTCACTTCTGCATGGATGATTATAATCTTGTAATAAAAAAGTCTTTGCCTGCATTATGGGAATAAGCAGATCGATTTATAAGCAAAAGGTTCATACAGTGTAATTTAATAGCGGATTATCAACCATTGAATATTAACCCATTCCCTATGGCATCGGGATGCTCTTGTATTTTAACACTATGTGAAGAAGAGAATTCAGTAGTTAGAGCATTTGGACTTGAAAGCCCTATCTTAACAGTGCCCCTTGGAATAGTTCGACCAGTTTGATCTTCAGTTGCAATTTAGCTTTACAAACCGGTACATAAATGTAAGAGATACAGTAGGAGACTGCACACAGATGATAATGTATGCCAGATCAAAATTAATTTTTCCTATACAAAAGAAATTTCTAGTGTTTTACATATTTTGATGTTTTGAATATATCCATTTTCATTTTTCTCTTTCCTTCTTTCTCTTTTCTTTCTTTCTCTCTCTCTCTCTTTCTCTCCTTTGAATTTCATTTGTTTCATTCCTTCTTTCTCTTTTCTTTCTTTCTGTCTGTCTGTCTCTCTCTCTCTCTCTTTTTCTCCTTTGAATTTCATTTGTCTCATTCCTTCTTTCTCGCATTCTTTCTTTCTGTCTGTCTGTCTCTCTGTCTCTCTCTCTCTCTCTCTCTCTTTCTCTCCTTTGGATTTCATTTGTCTCATTCCTTCTTTCTCGCTTTCTTTCTTTCTGTCTGTCTGTCTCTCTGTCTCTCTCTCTCTCTCTTTCTCTCCTTTGAATTTCATTTGTCTCATTCCTTCTTTCTCGCATTCTTTCTTTCTGTCTGTCTGTCTCTCTGTCTCTCTCTCTCTCTCTCTTTCTCTCCTTTGAATTTCATTTGTCTCATTCCTTCTTTCTCGCATTCTTTCTTTCTGTCTGTCTGTCTCTCTGTCTCTCTCTCTCTCTCTCTCTCTTTCTCTCCTTTGGATTTCATTTGTCTCATTCCTTCTTTCTCGCTTTCTTTCTTTCTTTCTCCCTCTTGTATTTTGTTTGTTTGGAGCCAGAAGGGCGAGAACTGGGACCAGTTTCACAAAGCCTTTTTGCAATGACACAAGACAAAAATCAGTGACAAATCTATTGATAACCAATAAGAAGTAAGGATTTCACTTGCTAAAATAACAAAAACTGTTGTTTGTCACTGATGAGATGTTTCTGAGATGATTTGTGAAACAGATCCCTGATGTGTTCAAACACAGAGCTACATGTAACACCCTTCTGGCGCCACGCTGAGGATTAATGCCTTGTATTCTGTTGTGAACTCATCCTACTTGTATCAAAACATCCATCTTTCTCTCCATACTTTAAACACCTTTCACCCATATCCCTTTATCTCCACTACCATACATTGTAGATCTATCTACATCCATTCTCCAAGCAGTCAAAAACTCTGCCTCCATCTCCTCAACAAAATTCACACAATACACTACTAGTACCCTAATCAGGACGTTGTGTGTGTTGCAAAGGAAGCAGAGAGAAAGAAAAAAAATACATGTAGGCGAGGAAAATGAATTTCCCTGGAAGAATTTGAGACGGATGAAGTCGGGCCTGGGAGGTTGCGTGCGTCGTGTCGTCTTCTAAACGTGACATGAATGCCAATGTGGCGATTCCTCATTTGCAATCGTTGTCTACCCTGGCCGCCAATAAATCCATTTCATTAAATTGCAAGTCAGCACTTAAAAGGAGCTTTATGAGAGAGTTAGAAAGATCATAGTGATGATGGTTGTTGGAATGATGCAGATTAAGGAAGCGCCTGTTAGACACGAGGAAGACGAAAGAAGAAAAACTTTTTTGTTACAGTTTTCAGTCAGTTTTGAAATTATAGAGATTAAGAGAATCTACCATTTTGATTGAGTTGCATGTAATTGCACATCTTTAATGGAATATGAAATGATTGTCATTAATTTTGTTGGCAGGTACATTTTAAAGAGTGCAGATTGTAAAATGAATGACGGTCTATATCGAATGTAAAATGGCAGACTCTTGTTGTCCAAGTCTTCAAGTTGATATAGATCACAATTATCATATACAAGACAACAACATACACTGTACATGTACATTGTTATGCGGATGTAGTTTTGATATCTACCCATCAAAATTCTGAATGTCCTTCATGACTGGAATCATATTACTTCAGAGTTCAGACTCAAAGTACATGTACAAGTAATTTTAAGGTGAGGATGCATGTACTTGTAATTTGACCTTAACATGATATCTGTCCAGTATTTCCTTTTCTAAAGTGTATCACACACTAGCACATGCAGTTTTAAAAGAGGGCAGTTTCTTTTTGTTGAAGAAGAAAAAAAGGGAGAGAGAAAGAAATTAATTATGTATCCTAAGAATCACTTCATCCATCATTTCTTGGGTCCTAGCTATACATGTAATGCAGGGATCGTGGCTAAAATTCAGATACTCCGGGCTCTTGGTTGTATCTTGAAGGATGGTAATGGTTACTTTTTTAGGAAAAGGAGGAAAGGCCAATATACCGGTACCTTTATTAATACAGAAAATCCAAGGCAACCTGATTTTTTTTTTAATGAGGAAAAATGCAAGAAAAGGTTCCTGTTCTGATGAGGATAGGCTTGTACGCTACTCTGATTTAACCATCATAACCGTCATTTGCATTTAAAGATTGTTGTAATTGTAAATGTAAACCTCTGGTGAACAGCATCCTGACAACAGAAATTATGCCCACTTCACTTTTCACTTGACTTGCATGCCAATTTGTAGCTTTTATGATATAGGGACTCAACAATCATCCCCTCCCCCATAAATATTCAAATATTCACTTTCAGTGCTCTCACACCACATATGCTGACGAAAGACTAATTCCAGAGGCCTTTGTTGGTTTCAGGCTGATCTATGAAGTTATCGAGAGTCAGAGGTAGAGATAGTGGGAATTGGAGAGAGAGAGAGAGAGAGAGAGAGAGAGAGAGAGAGAGAGAGAGAGATAGAGAGAGAGAGAGAGAGAGAGAGAGAGAGAGAGAGAGAGAGAGAACGATTTGTAGGATGGCAGGATATTATAGAGAGAGCATGGACCTACATGTATGAGAGCTATGTAGGAGATAAGGAGATGGAGAGAGACAGAAAGATAGAGAGAGAGAGGATGGAAGAAGGGAGAGAGAGTGAGAGAAAGAGAGTGGGGAAAGAGATACAAAGAGAGATTAAGAGAAGGAGAGAGAGGAGGTGAGAGTAGGACTCTGGGAGTAGAGCACAGGGAGGAGGGGAGACAGGGAGAGAAGAAGATTAGACAGGTGGAGGAGAGAGGAAGAGAGAGAGAGAGAGAGAAAGAAGGAGATGGGGGGGTAGAGGGAGTGAAAGGAGGAGATGGGGGGGGGGGGGTAGAGAGAGGGAAAGGAGGAGGGATGGCTACAGAGGAGAGAGGAGGAGGAGAAGAAAGGAGGGAGAAAAGGGGATACTGGAGGCAAAAATATATAACCAAAACAAATGTATAATGGGAGGAAGGGATAGAGAAGGAGGAGGATGAAAAGATGATATGAAGATGACAGGATTGTAAGTCAAGATAAATGGAGAGATGTTATGTCCTGAGACAATCTGTCAAGATGAGAATCTCGGGATTTATGACTTGATGAGGAATTTGAAAACAGCGATTGTTTGTTTGGGAAAGTGGATTGAGAAAGCGGTTTGGGTTCTTGTCTTGCACATTGCATGTCAGAATAAATATATTACAAAAGATAGAGAAATAAACCTATTTATTTGTATGCGTACTTTTGCATTACTAGGTACTTTTAATTTATTTTGTTGTTGTTGGTCCATCACTTTATCGATACTCCAGCAATAAAGGAACTGAGACATTAAGATAAAGACATACATATAAGATTATAAGAAACATTATAAGAAAGGCCTTGGACTGATTAATGGTCCATGCAAATGTTGCTTTTCAAAGTGGTAAGATGACAATAGATTGTTTAGAAAATGGAGACAGCTTTGCTCAAGAATATTGGCTGTTGGGTGTCCTCAATGCATGACTTATACAATAGTTCTTGTCACATGCAGATCTATGCACATTACAGGTTGACTCGCCTCTTGTTTTCACAACCTTTTTGTGCTGTTTTCTTTATATTACTTCCTGTTTGTGTTGATGTCAACCGGCAGCAAGTGATGTCAATCAGCACAAGCTCTTCCACATGGAGCATGGTGGGAAGAATGGGATGACAGGGATAAGAGAGGAGGAGGATGACAGGGAGTAGGAGGAGGAGGAGGGGGAGGAGGGGGAGGGGAGAGGAGGGGGGAGGAGGGGGAGGGGAGGGGAGGAGAGGGGAGTAGGAGGGGGGAGGGGGGGTGGGGGGGGAGGAGGAGGAGGAAAGAAGAGAGAGGAGAGAAAGAGAGAGAGAGAGAGAGAGATTATTTGTGTGTGTGTGAGTGGTGTTCAGCACCCATAATATCTAACCTACACATGTATATGTATAGGACGTCATTTGAATGAAATCTGTAACCAGGGACATGCTGTCTGGTACATTGTAGGTCCATGCTGTAACTAAAGCAGAACAAAAACACACACACAAAAATCCCTTTTCTTCACAGCTTTCCTTTTTTGTACAATGTGTAATATCCTTTATTTAAGTAATTTTACTAAAATGTGCCTCTATTTTTTCTTCCCTTTGTCACAGGTTTACAAGGTGGTGGTCGTGGCTGCAGGAAAGACCTGGTTCATCTTCAGAAGATACAATGAATTCCACAAACTCTATGAAGTTGTAAGTAGCCATCTTGATTTTGAATGAGCTGGTTGATAATGCAAAGATTTAAAAAAATAACTTTATTTTCATCATTATTGCAAAGATGAAACTTTGATTGGACAACTTTATCAAAATTTTAATGCTTGGAAACATTCAAAGTAATGGTTATTATCAATTACAAACGCTTAAATACAGCCCTGGCATAGCACCTAAACAGCTCTCCGAACACTGCTGAGATGTGTGACATCACAGGTCGGGCATGATTTGCTCAAGCAGATGATGTCCTGCTGAGATGTGAGAGATGAATCAATCAATAACAAAAATCAGACCCAAAAGTGTTATAAATGAAGTATCAGCATTCACATGATTGTAGGCATACATGTTTTTTTTCAGATTAATATCTTTCCCCTTGCTCCAGATGTAGTGCACACATTGTCAATGAACATGTATTTCACTAAATTTTATTTATTTATTTAATATTTATTCGGTTTAAAAAACATCAACACTCAAAGTTCAGGAACTCGTAATGGTTGATTTACAATGAAATTGAATAATGTAAACAAAATTGAACCAAAATATATACACTTTAAAAAAACATGTTGTTTTACACACATGAAAATTTGGTTACAATACAATATTCAACGGCTGGCTACATGTAGCTAGACCAAGAAGAGATATTTTGACTGAAGAATGATATCTACCAGTAACTGTGAACAAACAGTGAGCTTGCCTTTGTCATGAAAAGGGGTTACTCGTACAATGAACATGTATTTCACCAACTTTTGACTGAAGAATGATATCTACGTATAATGTAAACAAACATGTTGTCCTACTATTTTGAAAGCATTCTAGTTCTTGAAACACCAACATCTTACAAAGCTTTGATGTTTGTAATTGTGTATCGAACACTGAAGATAAGAAACACTATTTTAAAAAGAGCCTGTTCAAACTGGAGAAATCTACCGATATACAAAAATTGTATAAAGAAACGTTGTATAAAGAATCATCATGTTGTGAAAAGGGGCATACACACAAAAGTACCGGTAACACTATCGTATAGAAAATTTGTTTTAAAAGCCTGTTCAAAATGGAGAAATCTATACAAAAATCGTATAAAGAAACCGTTGTATAAAGAATCATCATGTTGTGAAAGGGGGGTATAGACACAAAAGTAACACTATCGTATAGAGAATTTTGTGTTAAAGAGGTCGGCTGGCCAAGAATCAGGGCGCGTTCACAATAAGCCCCACCCAATTGAAAAGTTTTAGTGCAATGCCACTTTTAGACTAGAACGGGACCC